>APFE030442700.1:104929-117817 GCA_000404065.3 Pinus taeda | reverse complement strand
ATTATGTTATGACCCTTAGACACTATATATAAGAAAGGAGGTCTTTTCATTTGTATCATCCAAGAGTTGTTCATTTATGTAATGTAAAGGAGGTTTCCCCCTCGAAGAGGTTGAATTCTAAGGCGTTGATCTATCTTTTCTTGAGTTAGTTTCATAACAGGTTCCTGCTATATCCTTTAATGTTTGACCGTCGTGGATTTTGTTCTTCATGATTCCCACGAAATCTTGCTTCCAATGTTTTTATAATGCCACAATGCATCTTATTATCATGATCATATCTAAAGATTTAGGATTTTATTGTAGGACCCCTTTTGTGAGGAATACCATATCACTCATAGTGGATATTTTTTACTCCCTCTTTCCTTTGCCTTTTTCTTCAGCTTCCTTCATCTTTCTGGAGATATGAAATTCTTTCCATATAGCATTGAACCTTATACTATTCTATATTGATTTGAGGACCAAACCTTTCTTTCCTTTTTACACATGATTGAGTCTTTAACCTTTAATACTTTTGTTTGCAACTTGTCTTTCTCTATCTACCATGGAGACCACAAATTGCCGGATGAGGTAACCTTCTTGTTCACCTACATTAGTTACCTTGCTTATCAATGATTACTACCTTCTTATCATTTTTCCTCGATCTCTCAATTGAGATCTCATGGAGATATTCCTTCATTCTTTGATACTTTTAATCAATTCTAAGTGATATGGCCTTCTTTACTTCATTTCAGAGAGTATATCTTCTAGTATTTCACGTATCACTTTTATGTATCCTTTCTTACTAAATAAGGATGAGAGAACCTTAATATCTCCCTCCCATGAATTCAGAGACATTGATATGTTCACTCGCTTCTCTTAATTACAACCCTCTTTTTTTATGCAAGGATATTTAAGTGATTTCATACAAATCCTATGAGTCTTATGCATTCAAACAATTCTTGGCCTTCATAGAACTTTTGCATAGACATAAATGACTTTTCTTCTAGGGATTGTATCTATCCTCCTTTCTTATGCAAGGAATTTCGATGACCCAACCGATTCATAGATCTCCTTGTAGACATGAAGTCATGTAACTTAACTTGATTATAAAAAGATACTTACTTGATTTGTGAAGACAAAATATTCACCTTAATCATGTTGATGATGAAGATGTATGAGGACTTCTTCTTGGATGATCCTTTTTCAAATGAGAAAGCCTTTCCTCATTAGATGATTTGCTACTTCATCATATGTTCCTCTTTCATAATATAGATCAAGATTTCCGCTAGGGTTTCAACTTTCTCCAAGCTGATGTGATCTTCGTTTTGAGGTCCTTCGAGCTATCTTGCTTTGTGGACAACTTGATAAGTGCCTTAATGGACTTTTTGATGATGGCAATGGAGACAAAACCTCTTGTTGTTGTAGACTGCTCTTTGATCTAGGGTTTGATCAGGATTAGGTTTTGATTCTGCAATGTGGATCTTAACATCCTTTCAACTTGCTTTGATGCCTTGCTAGAAATTTCATCCTTGAATATCTATTTTTTTCCCTTCGTCTGATTGTAACCATAGCTCTAATACCATGTTGAAAAATCTAGGGAACATTGAATTAATGAGATTCTTCTTATCATGATAACTATTTGTGAGGCATCTAGCCTTTAGATAATTAGCACAATATTTTGCTTATTATAATTAGTGTGTGTATTTCTTACTTCAAAAAATAGCTATCAAAGTAAAGAGACAAGAGCACAAGATATGGCATTTTTCCAGGGCCAAAATCTCTCCCTCTTGGAGAGGAAAACCTGCACAAAATTATTCTTATAGAGATTCTTATTGGCAAACAATGAGACCACAACCCTTGACTTCCTAAGCCACTCCAAGACCAAGACACCAATCCTCTTTACTGCTGAGATCATCGCCATCACTACTACTTCACCGAGGTCATCTTTGAGATCACCATAGCTACACCATCATCAAGATCATTACTATGCATTAACTAAGTTTGTCATTGTACATTTACTAAGATCATTATTGAGATCATCACTGCATATTTACTAAGATCATTTCTGCATTTTGTAGTTATGTATTTCATCGAGATCATGTCTTCATCAATACGCATTGTGACATTTGATTATCCCAATTGCACCGAGATGTGTTCACTGAGATTTCATTATGACTGTATTCGGTTATGATGAGACAGAGTATGTCTTTGTTTCTTCTTATTCGAAAATTTGACTGAGATGTTATGTAGAATTTCCTTGTCTACACGAACACGGCAAATGTATCTTTCTATCACAGGTCTGCCAAGACTATCACTGAGACATAGATACTGAGATAGTGTATCTCTCCCGTTTTGAGAATGCCGATAACACTTGACTCTCCATCCACGAGTATGCCGAGAATACTTGTCATAGTGACTGTGTTGAATATGAGATAGTCATTACATTGGTGAGACAGTGTTTGCGTGAAGATTATATCAGGATGCTGAGGTAGAGAGATTTCTTTCACCAAGGCAGAGCACCAAGATCATAGTTTGTTATAACCATAGAATTACAAAATATTTCTTCCATCGAAGCACATAACCATTTTCTTCATTAGAAGTTTTAGAATGATCTGAATTATGTCCTCCTATGATTACTCCAGCTGTGTATATATAGGTGTTGGTCCATGTATGCAAGCTGATGTGAACTTAGTGAACCATTGCATCATTTTATTGAGCTGACATGTCATCTCTATATATTATGAAGCCGACTTGACTGTCTCTTCACCATTTTTTTGGCATTCTTCTTCTTTGGAGGATGGTGCTTTTCTTGGAGGGCTATTTGACACTAGGTTGACCCATGTACATTACATAAATGTTCAACAAGAGCTCTTTAACACGATTTTGACTCTTTGACTTTCTTAAACCTATGGAATGAGCAAGAAACTCATTCATATAACTTACAAAAATAATATTCTTTGACAAGTACAAAGATCAAAATTACATTGACAAATAATGAACCTAGTTACACTTTTCTTCAACAGAGATTGCTTGAATATGTGGTCATGAGATTTTTCTTCTTCTCATGTTTTTTCAATTTCTTCAGGTTGAGTTCTGGATGTAGTTTCCAACACTAATCTTCTGTTTGACCATAAAAGATACAATGCTTGTAGTGGTTACTAGGATCCTTGCATTGGTGTGTTGTAGCTATTTTATTTTTTTCCTTCCCCCCTTCCATTTCTTCCTTCCTTTTTTGGAATCTTCTTGGTGTTCCTTCTACGTCAACCGACTTGATTGCCTCTTTTTATGGCCTATGTTTTCTAGGTATTGTGCTTGTACACTAGCCTCATTCATCATTATAGGTTTGAACACCAACACTTTCTTTTGCAGATGTTGTGTATACCTCAATATACTTGAGGAGTATGTATGGGTTCTTGGGAGAGATAGACATCATTATTTCCATCTTCATGAATTATGTTGTGTACTCTTGTACACTCTATCCTTGTCTTTCCTTGAAGTAATACCACAAGATCCATTGGTCCTCTACATACCTGATATGGTAGAATTGGGACTTTATAGGATTTTTGAAATGCCCCCACTTAGTCATTCAATGATCCCCCTATAGCCTCAAGGTTTCCATATGGATTTCAAGCCATCAGGGCATGGAAATCTAATTTCAAATGAGAAAAATAAATTATATGTTCTTCCTCTTTGTGATGAACACTAAAATAAACTTCTAATTGTTTCAACGAGTGATTTAATTTTAAATCATCAATCTCACCTTCATATGGATTGATTTCAATCTTTGCTTCCATATCAAATAGGGGTTGTGAATGGTTCACAACACTCACCCTAGGTTTTTCTATTTCAATTTCTTTCCTAGACTCCTTTGTTTCTTCCCAATCCCGTAATTTTCCCTTTAATCTAACGTCAAAGTTGGAACCTCCATCTTCTTTGATCCTAATCTCATTTGCCAAAGACACCATGAGGAGGTTCATATTACAGTTGATTTTTGCAACCTACTCTTCTAACCTTGAGAGCTTCTCCTCTATTGGATTTTGAGGGTTATTAATAGATTCGTCAACCATGGTTGGGGTTTTACAACTTTCAGTTTAAATCAATATGGATCCCCTATAGCTTCCCACAAAATACCCAAAGACACCAACTCTAATACCAATATGATATGTAAATTTCTGAACATTCCACTAGACAATTTGTCACAACATATCTGATAAAATTATACTTAAAATTTGAAATCTATACTATGAGGGTTATTTTCTTTAGAATTATAGCTTTATTAAGTTATTATTTTCATGCATGCAAAATATAAAATATGGAAATAAATAACGGACATAAATACATTCATTCACAACCATAATAACTCAAAGTATGTTATGGGAAACCCTTATGGGAGAAATCAAGCTGGAAAGAGGGGTTTCTTTGATCTCTCTTTCTATGAATGGAAATGGATGAAAGTACAAATAAGTGAGACATGTGGCCCATGGTTTGCTACATTGCACAAAGATTCACTATTTTTTTCTCTCTCTCTTTCCATTCTCAACTACTATGCTAATCTACGAAACACAACGCGCTTGAATAAAATGGAACCCCTTTTCCTATTATTAGCTTGGTTATAACACAGCTCGATAGCCTATTGATTCATCATTATCACATGACTGATCCCTTTTCCATGATTTATCGGGATTCACGTTGCATCCTATCAAATCATGGCGGTTGAAACATGAAGTTCAACTTCCAGATCACATAGTTTTTACACATGAACTCCATTTGAGGTATTTGTTGCATTTTTTGAAAGGAATTTGAGTGTAGAATAACGCTACAGGGTGTGGAACTTAAGAAGAAAATGTTTACTACCCCAAAAAAATTTGTTTAATGCCTCAACTATGTCCATAAGTTTTCAAACCCCAATTCACCAATCTGAGTCATGTAAGTAAAAAAAGGTCTTGTGAGTTGATTCCTCCAATGTTTCTACTCTGAAGACATGAAGATGGATGACAAATAAAATAATGATCTAATCTTAACCATAAAAGGTGTGGCAATGGCTAGAATTAGGCATGGCTATAATACCAAATGAAAAGAAAAATGGTTCATTCACTAAGTAATGTCCAACAGAAGAAGAACAAGCTAAAATACATATAGGACAAATATTATATAGCTAAATAAAGATTGAATAGAATAAATGATATAATATTTGATACAATGCCATATGATATACTTATATGCATTGACTAAACATTATGTTTAATAGATCATGTCCCTAAGATAACTCATGCCCCTTAGTTTTGTAGATTTTTACTTGTAGATTCAACAACATATGTGATATGCTAAAACAAAAGACAACAATCTACTCTACTCATCAACGGAAACCAAATTTGATCGATGAAAAAAATAAGAAGAAAAGGAAGAATTTCAATCACACATAACACAATATTTTTCTAGGGAAAACAATTGCTCAAAACATTGACTATCTTTATTGCATTAACCAGAAGATCTGAGAAGAAAATACAATGTTTGTTCAACCCAGATTATTCCTGCACAAGCACAATCTATCTCTCTCTGCTTCACAAACCAGCTTAAGACAACGCTTAGCCAATTTTTTTGCTTTCCAAGCCCCTAATTACTTGCACAATTCCTTAAAGAATTAGCCCATATTTAATTGGAAAATTCCCCACTTATAACTACACAATCCATCCATAGACCTTCTACTGATTTCATGCACCATCTGTACAACTCGGAAAATTATACAACAGATGGTACACTATCCCTAAACTGTAATCTCAACTGGGTCTTCCTTTGAACTAACGTGCATGAGTTATTTATGAGTGTATCTTTAGTTAACTGGTGGAGCAGTGAAGTTGCACTGAAGTTGATCCCTATTACTAGACCTCCTACTATTTCCTCCAACTATTTGAACTAGTTTAACTAACTATAACTCAGTTCGACTGAATTACTTAATTACAACTCAAAAGAACTCAACTTGGACCCCTAAAATTTAGGAATCACTCTACATGACTCTAGATAGACTTCCCACTCAAATTTATTGAGCCAACTAAGTCAAATTAACTTAGTTAACTATTACAAGTTGCCATGAGAATAGAATTTCGATTTAATTCCTAATTTAATTCAAGGACAAATTAAATTAGGATTTCTTGTTGCTATTTTTAACACTCCCTCTCAACAATAAATGGATATCTGCTACCCGATCTTGCCTCTATAAAACTCGAATTTTCATCTTGACAAGGCCTTTGTCAAAATATCTGCATCTTGCTTCTCTGTGGGAATGTACTCCAACATGATTCTCCTTTGCACACAATATTGAAGATGATGCTATCGAATATCAATATGCTTGGACCGATCATGAAACATTGGATTCTCAAAGATTTTGATACAACTCTAATTGTCACATTAAATCATTTTTGAACCCATCTACTGACCAAACAAACCAACAAGAATCTTCCTCATCCAGATAGCCTCACAAGTTGCTTGACTAGCAACCATGTACTCTTCTAATGATGAACTAAGTGCAATTGATCTTTATTTCCTATTGTACTGAGAAACAACTACTGACCCAATACTAAAGATCCCACCTGATGTGCTCTTCTTGACAGATGGACTCCCTACCGAATATGCATCAGTGAAGCCCTGAATCTTCACTCCCTTTGTCTGTTTGTACCAAATACCAAACTGAGTGGTGCCTCTAAGGTATCTCAACACATGTTTGGCTACCTTCCAATATAGTTTGGTCAGCTTAACCATAGCTTGACTAAGATGGTTAATTGCATAACACATGTCTGGTTGTGGTTCACCAAATACATGAGTGAACCCACAAGTTGCTTGTAAATAGTAGCCTCTACTACTTCACTAGAAGTAGCATCCTCCTTCCTCCGGTTATCAGCTAGAGGAATCTCCATCGGTTTACTTCTCTCCATGTGGAACTTCTTCAATATCTCATTGGCATACTTTCCCTGAGAGACAAATAGATCCTCATCTCCTTGCCATACTTCCATCCCCATAAAGTAGTGCATGAGCCCCAAGTCCTTCCTTGAGACTTGATCAACTTATCATCACCTGTCATAATCAAATCGTCGACATATAAAAAAAAATCAACAATTTACCTTCAACCACAATATGGTAAAGGTTTGCATCTAATTCACTTTTGGTGAATCCCAACATGGTGAAATAACTATCGATATTTGTGTACCAAGAACGAAGTGCTTGTTTCAGTCCATAAAACACTCGCTCAAGTCTACACACATGCGACTCCCTGTTGAAGGTCTCAAAACCTTCAGTCCGCTTAATATACACCTCTTCCTCAATCATGTCATTGAGGAATGTTGTCTTTACATCCATCAGATGTATCTTTCATCCCATCTGCGCCGACACTAATAGAATGGATCTGATTGATGAGTACCTTGCTACAGGAGAAAAAGTCTTGTCGTAATCAATCCTATACATCGGAGAGAACCCTCTGGCCACAAACCTAGCCTTTTGTTTCTCCACACTACCATTATTTGCTTGCTTTACCTTGTAAAGCTATTTGGAACTCACCACTGACTTATCTTTCGGTCGTGGGACCACTTCCCAAACATTGTTCCTAATAATGGATTCATACTCCTCAAACATGGCATCAACCCAAACTGGTTGTTGCATTGCTTCCTCAAAAGAGGATGGCTCAATCTCTACACTCCCACTCATCAGTTCCATGTAGCCATTGTACCTCTCTAGTGACCTTCTCTGCTTGTGTTGTGATGTGGGTGCTCCCACATTCTCTATAGCATCATGCAATAACATGTCAGCCTCTATGGTGCACTTTATCCCATCTCTGGAAGACTCTGCATGAGTGGGTGTATCCACTCCTTCCTCCTCTGCATGTGGCTGCTCCACATCATCCTGAGGTTCCTCCTTTGGACATAAAATCTCCTCAACTGCATGTAGTTGAAGCTCCCTCTCAAGGGAGCATCTCATGGCCTTCTCTTCATCGAACTTCATAGCTCTGCGAACCACTATCATCATGTTGGTTGGTAGGTACACCCAATAGTTGTAATGTGTATCAATGTACCCCACAAATATGCCCAACTTAGTTGTTGGCTCTAGTTGTTTCCGTGCATCTTTGATAACATGGCAGTAGACTGATGAAAGAAATATCCTTAAGTGTGCCACATTCTTCCCTGAAAAATCCTCTTCCAGTGTACTCATCCCGAGAATTCGATGAGGGTTTCTGTTCTGCAAATAAACAATTGTGCTGCATGCTTCAACCCACAAGTGTAATGGTAGGATCTAATCATGCAACATCGTCTGTGCTTCTCCCACAATACTGTTGTTCTTCCTTTTAGCCACCCTATTATGTTGTGGGTTATGAGGCACTATCAACTCCCATCGAATGCCTTCTGATGCAAAAAAAAATTTGAACTAATTCGACACATAATCTCCACCGTTATCGCTTCTGAGAGCTATAACTTTTCTACCAATGTCTTTCTCGACAAGTGCTTTAAATTTAAAAAACTTTGTGAACGTCTGATCTTTCTTCTGCATGAACAAAATCCAACACTTATGAGAAAAATCATCAACACATATTACATAATACTTGTGCTTGATCATGGATGTTGTCAAGAATGGTCTACACACATCTTAGTGAACTCGATCAAGGATCACTTGTGCTTGACTATCTTTGTCATGAAAGGAATCTTTGGTGTACTTCCCCAATGTACACCCTATGCACATGTCTCTTTGCTCTAGTGTACCCTAGGGAAGCCTTGTAGAAATTTGTTGCAAGATCTTCAAAGTGCCATGATGCAAGTGACCCAATCTCCTATGCCACAACTCACTGATGTCTTGAATCTGTACCTTCTCTACTTTAGTGCTCAAAGTAGCACAATATTCTACCTCCAATTTGTAGAGGTTCTTTACTCGACCCCTATCCACTTCACCTGTCCAGTGGCTATGTGATGAAGGAATGCCTTTCCCTTACTAAATATCACATCATAGCCTCTATCTTCCAACATGGCAACACCAGTTCTTCTTCAAACTCGGAACATACATAACATCTCACAAAGTGAGGGGGGAACCAGACTCCCTCTGAAAAGTAACTGTACTGATGTTGATTGTGTTATACCTCCCATAATCACCCATCTCAATATGCATTTTGAGATCCTTCTCCTCCAAGTTACTAAAGAACTCTTTATTACCAGTCATATGGAATGAAGCTCCACTATCCAGGTACCACACACTACCCATCATCGATGAAACCATACAAGTGATGAGGGTAAAATCCAATTCAAACTATGAAGCAAGAGCTTCACCAACCACTCCTCCTGAGGGATTCTTATCGACCTTCTTGTGCAGAAACTTTGTGGCAAAGTGTCCCAACATGTTACAATGAAAACACTTGATTTTTGACATGTCCTTATTCTTGCTTCCCTAACAAGAATCTAATTTGGAATGGGATGACTTCCCCTTCCCTTTCTTTGCCTTACCAGCTAAGGCAAAATTCTCCTCATCATCATGCTTTGATGAGGATCCATCTCTGGTGTTCCATCGAATCTCTTCCTACACCAAGTTGAACCACAATTTCTCCCACTCTGGTAGCTTCTCCCTCCCATTAATCGAGCCTTGGTAATTGTGCCAACTCTTGGGAAGTCCTAGAAGTGTTAGGCTCACTGGATCGTCTTCGGAAATAGTAATCCCAACACTTCCAAGCTCATCCCGACATTGGGTGAACTTGGTCAAGTACTTCAGAATTGAGTCGCCCTTCTCCATATTGGTATTTTTGAGTTTTTCCTTTAGTGCCAACTTCCTGTGATCACTGCTATTTTGAAATAGGTATGTCAATGCCTTCCACATTGTAAATGGAGTTTCCTTTCTGTGGAGATTCGAGACAATATCATCTCGAACTCCTTATAGGATAATCCTTCACCTTTGCCACACACTTTCTCCATCTAACCATATCTTTAGCATCAGATGTTGAAGGCTTTGGAATATCATGATCTATGAATTCCTTTAGCCCATTATCTTCCAACACTGCCTCCATCTTGTCCTTCCAAGCTATCTAATTCGAGTTCCCCTCTAGGGCATACTCAAGTCTCAAACCGTAGAATGGCATCCCACTGACTCTGAAGTATGAAACTACAAATTCGATTTCACCTGCACAACAAATTCGTATTCTCCTCTTCTAAAATGTCTTCAGCTTCGATGCCATGTAGATTTTTACTTGTAGATTCAACATCTTATGTGATATGCTAAAACAAAAGACAAGAATATACTCTACTCATAAGAGGAAACCAAATTTGATCAATAAAAACACTAGGCAGAAAAGGAAGAATTTCAATCACACGTAACACAATTTTTTTATGGGGAAATCAACTGCTCAAAACCATGACTATCTATATAGCATATACCCAAAGATATGAGAATAAAATACAATTCTTGTTCAACCTGGACAATTCCTGCAAAAGTACAATCTATCTCTCTACTTCACAAACCAGCTCAAGCCAACACTTAGCCAATTTTGTTGCCTCCCAAGCCCCTACTTCCTTGTGCAATTTCTGAGAGAATTAGGCCATATTTAATTGGGAAATTCCCCACTCATAACTTCACAATCCATCCATAGGCCTTCTACTATTTGCATGCACCATTTGTACAACTCATAAAATTATACAACTGATAGTATATTGTCACTGAAATCTAATCTCAACTGGAACTTCCTCTAAACTGGCATGCATGAGTTATTTATGGATGAATATTCAGTTAACTGGTGGAGAAGTGAAGCTGCACTGAAGTCAATCCTCACTACTAGACCTCCTGGTTCCTCCAACTGTTTGAACTAGTTTAATTGACTATAACTCAGTTAGACTAGTTAATTAATTACAACTCAAAGGAACTCAACCTAGACCCCTAAAATTTAATAATCACTCTACATGACTCTAGATAGGCTTCCAACTCGAATTTACTAAGCCAACTAAGTCAAATTAACTTATTTAACAATTACAAGTTGCTATGAGAATATAATTTTGATTTAATTCCTAATTTAATTCAAGGAAAAATTAAATTAGGATTCATTGTTGCTATTTTAAACAAGTTTAAATGTGATACTTAATTTATTATTACTATTAATATATATACAAAAAATACATATTAAATTACCAAGTAAATAATATTTAAAAAAGAAGAATAAAAATTTGAAAAAACAAAGAATATATATAAAGTACAATCATATCCATAAACTAAGAGTAACTAAAGCCACAATTATATATATATATATATATTATATATATATATAATATATAATATATATAGATATCAAATTGGGTCTCGCTGGTAAAAAAGGCCTCATGAGTTGATTCCTCCAATTTTCTGCTCTCAAGGCATCAAGATGGATGACCAAAAAAATAATGATCCAATATAAACCATAAAAGATGTGACGAAGGGATAGAATCAAACATGGCTTTAATACCAAATGAAATGAACAATAATGCATTCTCTACGTAATAACTAACACAAAAAGAACAACATGCTAAAATGGATATAACACGAGTATTATATAATTGAATAAATATTGAATAAAATAGATGATAGAATGTTTGATATGCCACCACATGATGTACTTATATGCATTGACTAATCATTATGGTTACTAGGTTTATTCCCTAAGATAGATTATGCTCGTTAGTTTAGATGTGACATTTTGTTTATTATTATCATTATTAAATGTTTGTTATTAATATATATATATAGGAAATACATATTAAAATACCAAATAAAAACATTAAAAAATAAAAGTAAAAAACAAATAATACATACAAAGGAGAAGCATATCCTTATCCTAAGAGAAATTAATCCCAGAGAGAGAGAGAGAGAGATTACCAAGCAAAAAATATTAGAAAAGAAAAATAAAAAAATGAACAAGTGTATACAAATTAGAATCATATCCTTATCCTAAGAGAAGCTAATCCCACAAATAACCAAATATAAATTAATTATTGAGATGGATGAAAAGTTAAAATCCCCATGATCTGAACTTCGACATGATTAAATAGCCTCTACAAGCACAAAACATATTGAGGTTTGCACATACAGGGTTTTGATTCTTATCAATGCTTACAAATTCATGTTTAAGATAGATCTATATTAGTTTAGACACATAACATGTTACTCTAGGAAGAACACAAATGTTTTATCAACCAACATAGATGCATTTTAATAGTGAAACTATTAAGAACCAAGAGGAATCAATTTCTTGAGTTGCAAACCATTTTTTGAATACAAAACCTAAAGAAAAGTTTGCACATCAAGGGATTTGATCGTTCTAGGTGCTTGATAGATTCGGGGTTAAGATTGATTTATGATAGATCTTTATAATATTATATATATTTATACAAATTTCACATCTCTGTATGCAAAAATATTCTTATTTTTATTAAACTAAAACCATCATAATACATATAGATACATATGTGCATGGCATTTTTCTTTGACGTGTTTTATAAAATAAATATTGTTTAATTTTTTAATATGATATTTATAACATAAATTAAATATAGAGAGAGAGATACTATTACAAATATTAAGTAAATTTTTGTATAGTTAATCATCATTGTTTCAATTTATATGGTAAGATGGATCTATTTATATTTTATATATATTTCACATCTCTATACATACCAACCTACATCAACCTTATCTCTAGATCTGCCAAGCATCAAGCAGGATCAAATCTCTTCAGATGCAACCTTCTTCGTTAGTGTAAAACTCTCAAAAGATTTGATTCCTTTTAGCCTTTGATAGATCCAAAATTAATATTACAAGTATTAAGTTTTTATATGCTTCTTAATTAGATTTAAATATAAAGTTCTAAAATATTATGATTACAAATATCAATATTTATTTTATTTATATGGTAAAATTAATTGTAAT
>APFE030442700.1:69529-82038 GCA_000404065.3 Pinus taeda | reverse complement strand
TGGGAAATCTCTATGTATATGTGTTTTATGTGTTATGCTCTCACATTTTTATTTTTCCTGTGATTTAGAATTCGTATGCAGGTAATTTCTGTATGGGGTTAAAACCTACATCGCTTAGGTCATTAAGCCTGACTCCTAAACCATTATGGTTGGGGAGGTTGGTTCTAAGGCTTGAAGTGATCCCTTAGGTCATTGTGTTTAACCGAGAGACCAGATGGTTTCGTCAATAACATTAATTTTGAATTATCTCCCTTAGGTCATTGTATTTCACTGTGAGATAATATGGTCGGGGAGATTGACACTTTTAACATTGAGATCAGGATTCCTCCCTTGGGTTGTGGACCAAGAGACTTTATAGTCAGGGAGTTTGATATCGAGATATGGATTCCTCCTTTTGGTTATGGACCAAGAGACCTTATTTATGGTTGAGGAGATGGACTCTATGTACTCTCTTAGGTCATTAGGTTTGGCTGGGAAACCATTGGTATGGTCGGAGAGTTTGATCCTAATTACTCCTTTGAGTCATGGTGCTTAACTGAGAGACTGGTGGGATGGTCAGAGAGATTGAATTTGATTACTCTCTTGGGTCATTGTGCTTGATTGAGAAACCATTTCATATGGTTGGAGAGTTTGGCCCATGAACAATATTGATTTATCCCATGGTCAATTGGGTTTTGACCTTAATTCCATTGATTTTGGCTTATGGGATGAGCTTGATGCTATCAATATTTCATTATGATGAGACTTGTACATCTAATTTTTGTGATCTCTCCTTTGGGTCATTACCGAGATACCAATGGGTTAGTATGGGTGATTGATCTTGAGAGAGAATGAAAAATACCTCCTTGGCTAAGTAGTGTTGAGAAAATGTAGGTTTGATTGGTATGTTCTTTAATAAAAATCAAAGAAGAAAAATTGAATTTATATTTGATTTATGACCCCACAAGGGTCCAAGTCAACCCTCTTAGATCAAGTCGGCCTGGCCCCTTGGAGGCACCCATTCGACCTCTCTTAGAGACTATATATATATGAGATCACTCCTCCACCAAAATTCACTTCAAAATTGTCCATGATCTCTAAGGCTCCCATGCGAAATTTGAGGCTCTCCTATGAAGTCCAATGGCTCTATACTTATGCAAAAGTTGAGGCCCTCATGCAAAAGATTGTGGCTCTATACTTATGCGAAATTTGTGGCTAATCATGTGAATACTCGTTGCTCTGTGATCATGCGAAGGTTTGTGGCTTTGTACTCATGCCAAGGTTTGTGACTCTACACTCATATGAATTTTTGTAGCTCATTGTCATATGATGTTCAATGGACTATAATTAAGTGAAGTTTTCATGTTGTAATCTAAATTTCTAAGGTTGAGGAAGAGGCCCTCCTAGAAACCTAAAATTGCCTTTGTTACCGACCTAATTAAAGACAAATTTGAGGAAGTTTGTCTTGGCATATTGGAGGATTGACTTAGCACTTGTGGGAGGTTATCTTGATGTTCAGAATTTGTCTATGTCTTGATCAAAGGTTTGTTATCTTGATTGATGTACAAATTTGATGAATTGAACTCTCTCTCTCTCATAAGGAAAGATTATCCAGTTTTCCCCCTTGTGGGGACTTGTCCCAAGAAATTTTGGTGTCTCATCTTTCATTGGTTTTATTGTGATCTCTATTGCTCTATTGAATTCAATGATTGAAATTTTCAAGTATAACTGCTTAATGATCGGAATGATGCTCTAAAAAAATCAAAATTCTATCATTGGAAGTAGTTATTGGTTTGGAAATTGTTCTAGTCTTATTTGCAACTAGAAAATCAACATAAGAGTCCTTCAAAATTGCAAATTCCCTTGAAATCTTTAAAAGATGAAATTTGAACTGCAAATTGAATTCTATATTAACTTCTAGACCAATTCCATCTAACTCTAAATAGAGACAACCCCCTCATTCACAAGGTCATATGGTCCAATAAAAGGAAATAGTGATAATAAATGTAAAAACTTACAAGGTATGATGATATGCAATAGAGAACAAACATAATATACAACAAGAGATATGTCTACATGAATGGAACATGATTCCACATAATGATTATTAAGTATAAATAAAAGTAGTTAAGTATATTGCATGTCCTGTCTTCTCAAAATATGAAGGGAAATAAGACAAAAAGATAATCAAATCTCCAAACAGTGTTACTAGATTACATAGACATCAATCCATTCTAAAACAAATTTTATCGGAAATATTATTTGACAAGATTTTTGAATGAGACTTCTCCGGGTATAACTCCAAGAATATCTTCAGAAAGACATCGAAATTTTTTAGGAATAGAAATGTTAACGATTTTTTTCAAAATATTGTGGATGTTGGTAAATTTGAACTACAATGACAACACTTCTCATGGGATAATGGTAAGGTTCCAACGTAAAATGTGTTTGTTTCTTTTAATCTCAGTTTCAAGGCATTTTTTATTAATCTTAACTTGTGTATTTTTATTTGTCTTCGGTGGTTCACAGTTCCCAAAGATTAGTGATCACTTTCTATGGGCTCGACCAATGAGTCTAACCTCGAGAGTGTTGAGAGAATTGAACCCGCGACTTCTCAATATAGTAAAGGTGCTTTAATAATGAAGAATCAACCAATTGAGCTAATCCTCAATGATATCTTAATTCATGTATTAACATTTCCATTGAATATTTTTGTCAATGGGAAAAAATGATCTTCATATTTTACTCAGTTTTGAAAAACTTGTTTGTCAACTACTTTGATGCAGGAGCATCTTACTCTTGAAATTGGAAAAAAAACAAATGAAATGTGGAAGGAATTAGATTCCTTTTTTTTATTAGTAAACTAGCCTTGTTTTAGTTTAAATTTTAGAAGGTTTGGATAGGAATGATGTTAAAAAAAAAATATGACATATTATCTACTTTTGTGGATAAAAATGGAAGTAGTTTTTCATTAAGTTTAGTAAAACAGACTAGATTTGTAGGAGGAAAAATCTAAAGAAAGCTAAGACTTTCTAGAAAAAAACCGGGAGCTTGGATTCCTTTTTGAAAATTCTAACTCATCCAAATTTCAGTAATGATAGAAGAGGAATTAGATATATGATTGTCTATGAATGCATGTACTTAGTTTTTACAAGTAAGAAGGAAATAAAAAAATATATGTTAGAAATTTGTTGGAGATTCTATGAATTGAAAATGTAATTCGAAAGTAAGAATGAGTTAATGTTGCTTGCAAGCTCCAATCATTAATATTGTTGCAAGTTAGGCGGTATCTGACATCAATTTTGGTATCAGAGCTACGACACATAGAGAAAAAGTGTGAAATGGTATTCCACGCTCGATAGGAAAGACAAGGCTAAAGGGGAAGACCAACAATTGATATTGGAGATGGGGAGGACATGAGAGGTGTCCAAGAATAGGAAAAGAGATCCGGAGACCAAAGACATCAGTGAATCTGAGGAAGAATCTCCAACATAAGATGAAGAACATGTTAGAGAGCCTACAGAAATCAAATTGATGAGGTTAATGATTGGGGCTATTTCGAGGCTTAAAAAAGAGATACCTACCTACAGTGATAGATTGGAACCAGAAGAATTAATATATTGGATCAATGCTTTAGATAAGCATTTTGAGTACGATGAGCTATCTGAAGACAAACAAGTGAAGTTTGTTGTTACTAGATTGAAAGGAAGTGCAACTCTTTGGTGGGATGGAGTCCAAGAAGAAAGGAAAAGAAAGAATAAAGCCAAGACCAAAAATGGAGCACAATGGTGGCGAAGCTTAAGGGTAAATTTTTGCCCAAAGATTATCAGATGTCTTTATTCAGGAAAATTAAAAACTTGAAACAAAGGCCATTGACTGTTAAAGAGTATATTGAAGTATTTTACAAGGTGAATATTAAAGCAAGATACATTTAAGAAACACTTGAAAAGGTTTCCAAATATATCAATGGGCTATGGTTCAAGATTCAAGATGAGTTTAGCCTATTTTCACCCAGAATTGTAGAAGATGCTTACCAATTCACCTTGAAAGCAGAGGAAAAATTGGCTAAAAAACAAAGCCAAAGGAATATAGGGAGGAGTCTTATAAGGGGAAGAGGACAAACCAACTACCGAGAGAAAACTCAACCTCTAAAGGAAGGCGAAGGTAGGTCAAGCAGTCAACCATCAAGAGGAGGTGAATCAATAGGAAGAAGGCATTTCTCAAGAGGACATGATCAAGGCAGAGGCTACAAAGTTTAATGTTACAAATGTGGGAAATTGGGACTGGGATTGACCATAAAATAATCCTACAAGCCAAAGAGGGGTAAATATAGCAGAACCACAAGAAGAAAATGTCATGGGATTGTCCAAATAATCCTACAAGCCAAAGAGGGGCAAATATAGCAGAAGCGCAAGAAGAAAATGTAGCTACAGTTATCCATGAAGAAACACCAAAGGTATGAGAATCATTATTGATTAAGAGAATCTTGATTAAGTCCGATAAAAAAAAAAAATAAGGAACCAGCACAAAGGAAAAGCTTGTTCAGAACCACTTGCAAATCATGAGGCAAGTGTTGCAAAGTGGTGATTGATAGTGGTAGCACAAATAACTTGGTCTTCACAAAAATGGTAGAGAAGTTGGGGTTGCAAATAATAACACATCCCATACCTTACAAGGTATCTTGGTTGTAAAAAGGTCATCAAATATTGGTGAATGAGCAATGTAAAGTGGAGCTCCGAATTGGTAATTACAAGGATGATGTATTATGTGATATAATGCCAATGGATGTGTGCCATATGTTGTTGGGAAGACCATGGCAGTATGATAGGAAAGCCATTCATGATGGCAAGCAGAATACCTACACTCTTGATAAAAATGGAAAAGAACATATGCTAGTGCTTTTGGAAGATAAGGATCTGAAAGAGGAATCTAGTGCTAGTGTGTTACTTATGGACGGGAAGGAACTGCTACAAAAGCTCAAAACGAAAGAAGAAATTCATTTTGCTTTCATTGGTAAGCCCAAGGTAATTCTTATCGACACAAGTTTAAATGATTTCCCGAAGAAATCAAGGTTATGTTGGATGAGTTTGCAGATAAAATTGTTAATGAGTTGCAAAATAAGTTACCTCCTTTTTGAAGCATTAATTTTCATATATATCTAATTATGGGGGCAAGTATTCTGAATAAATTAGCATAATGCATGACTCTACAAGAAAATGAAGAGATAAAGAAACAAGCGCAAGAGTTATTGGACAAAGGATTGATAAAAGAGAGCTTAAGTCCATGTGTTGTTCCCACCGTGCTCAACCCAAAGAAAGATGGTGGATGGAGAATGTGTATTGATTCAAGGGCCATCAATAAAATTGCAATCAAGTATAGATTTCCACTTCCCCGCATTGAAGATCTGATTGATTATTTGAATGGTGCTAAGTATTTTTCTAAAAATGATCTGAAGAGTGCCTATCACCAAATTAGAATTAGAGAGGGGGATGAATGGAAAACAACTTTCAAAACAAACAATGGGTTATATGAGTGGATGGTAATGCCACTTGGCCTTACCTATGCACCTAACACGTTTATGAGATTAATGAATGAAGTCTTGAAAGAATTTACAGGTAAACTTGTTATTGTTTATTTGTATGACATTTTAGTGTATAACCAAACAAAAGAAGAGCATATCAAGCATCTCAAATTAGTTTTGAGCACCTTGCAGCAAGAGAAGTTGTTGATAAATTTAAATGTAGTTTCATGAAGAATGAGTTGGTATACCTAGAATTTATGAATTCAAAAGAAGGATTGAAGATGGATCTAAATAAAGTGAAGACAATCATTAACTGGCCTATTCCAAAGAATGTGTCTGAGGTAAGAAGCTTTCATGGTCTTCCAAGTTTCTACTGAAAGTTTATAAAGAATTTCAGTAATTTGTGTGCACCCATTGTTGATAGAATCAAGGAGAATAAACAACCATTTAAATGGACTGTAGCAGTTGATAGAAATTTTAAAATACTGAAGCAAAGGATAACTAAACAAAATGTATTAGCCTTACCAGATTTTAGCAAATGTTTTTAGTTGAGACATATGCAAGTGGAGCTGCAATTGGAGTTGTCCTAAGTCAAGAAGGAAGGGTGATTGCATATTTCAGTGAAAAAATAAATGAAGCAAGGAAAAAGTATTCATCTTATGATAAAGAGTTCTACTCTATAATTCAAGCTTTAAAAAATGGAAGCATTATCTTATCACAAAGAGTTTGTTCTTTATACTGATAACCATGCTCTATAGTTTATCAACAATCAAGCCAAATTGAATAAGGGACATGCTAAATGGGTGGAGTTCTTGCAAATTTTCTCATTTGTCATCAAGCATACAAGTGGTAAATCAAATAAGGTTGTTGATGCATTAAGTAGAATAAATTTGATTTTGCATGGGTTTCAAATTTGCACTTCAGGATTTGTTGAAATGAAGGATATGTACAAGGGAGATGTTGAGTTTTAAGATGCATATGTTGTTTGTAAAAATCTGGTTAGTGGTGATAGACTCCATGTTTGAGCGTTATGTTGCAGGAAGGATTGTTATTTAAATATAGTATATTGTGCACACCCAAATGTTGTATGAGAGAAAATCTTATCAGAGAAAAGCATAGTGAATGTAATGTCCCTTCCTAAATTAATTTGTCTCAAGTTTATTTCCACAATTTTGGCATTTTTTGTGACAATGGGACCCATGAATTTTTGGGAGTAAGACTTAGGAGAAAAGGGAGGCCGAAATAATTTGATAGCGGAGCGTGAGGGCCACATGCATAGAGGAAAACGTAATTTCCAATGAAGGAATTCGAATAGCCAAGGAAAAGAAGTCGAAGAGCTTGTTGGAGGGGCTCACGTGGGAAGAGGAAATCACAAATTATAAATAGGATAAGTTCAACTTCATTTTGGGTCTTTTGCCAATCGAACTTACTATTGTTGCTCACTTGCTTAGTTGGGTCACATTGTTGTTCAGCACTGAGTTTTCCAAGCAAAGAGCTCACCCTTTCTTTGAAGTACTTCGAGTGCCACGCTAGGGAGGTCAAATCGTACCAATTTGGTGAGGAGTTTGGAGGGATTCAAAGATAAACATTCATCCACTCACTCAGCTAGTGCGTATATCAGGAGGATGCAGGAGAGGATACTCTTGATTCATTTCACCTATCTTCTAGGTAGTGATTACCGAGAGAAAATTAGCATAGGAGCTTCAGGGAGAGATCATCCTATTTAAGGAGGTTTGGAGTAGGATATTGTTGATTGAAGTCAACACGATTTGGTGCATCCAAGGCTAACGCAGAAGCTATTTACTGGGCACATGAGGGATTTTGTGGGAGGAGTTTTGGAGCTGGGTTTTGTTGGGAGAAATAAGGAGAACCTTGGGGCAATGAGACTCAACTTTTTGGGGGTGATTGGAGGACTTTTTCTGGGCGTTTGTAGGCAAGCCATATTTGCTCACTATTGGGGGAGGACATGGTATTTAGCGCTGAAGTTTAGGGGTCAAAACCAGACCAAACCCTTTCTGGGTTTTGGTGGGTTATTTGTGAGAAGCTTGGGGCTAATTTTATAAAATTTTCTGAGCACTAGAAGTGGGGTTTCCAACAACATCTTTCCAACATAAAGTGTAATTTCCTGGGTCAGCGCAAGGCATCATTTGTTGAAAAGTGTGCAACAAGAAATGCTAAATTTAGAATGTGCTAAAAATAACATGTCTAAAAATAGCAGTTTGGCCAGTGAGTTCATTGGCCACATTGGATGAGAGGTGAAACTGCTAAAAATAGAAAGTTCTAAAAATAACATTTATGGGTCCCTTCCTATTTATAGAAGTCCCTAGTCTATCTATAGGAAGTTGGTCTTAACAACAGTTTAAAATTTTAATTAATTAATCTCCATGAGTTAATTAATTATGGAAAATTAAATTTGAAGTCTTTGTAAGATCATACAATTATTTTCTCCCTTGATTTAGGAATTTATCCCTTGATTAAAGGAGACAAGGTTCAGTTCTATAATGAGATAATCAGTTGACTTAGTTCTAAATAGTCAAGTCCAGTTAGATTATTTTAACAAGTTGTTAAAATAATAAAATATAGTTTGTTAATGCTTGTATGCATGTGACAAATATTATTTTAGATAACTGAGGATTCACTCATGGATAACTGTTGCATGTCAATTCTATCACAGACCCAATTGAGATCAGATGTGAGACAGTGTACTATCAGATGCTTAACTATTTCTAGTAAGTAGTTTTTGCATGGTTGAGGAACTAGTGTTCTCAAGGAACATGTAGTTGGACCATTGGTTGTTTTTGGTATGTTGGAATTAATAGCATGTGCTTTTGCTATTATTTCCTAAGCAAACTACGTAAGGACCATAGAGAAAGCCTATATAAATAGGGCTTGGTTGGTTCATGAGACATATCTTCATAGTTCATTGAGAACTGAATAGCTTGAGAGCTAATTCTTTTTGTATTGTGAAGAGGATTTCCACTTGATTGATAATACATGGGTGGGGTTTTATGCTAGTGCTTTCCCCTGGATATATCATGTGTTATGTGTGATTAATTCTCTTGATCAGTTATGCATGTTTCTACTTTATGTTGCTCATGATTTCGATTATGTTTTCGCTTAATGTTTTGTATAAGTAGAACAAGTATTATGTTTTAGGACATTGCATATATCGGTTTGTTCTACAGGTGAAATTTCTACATGGTATCAGAGCACAAGTGATCAAGCAAGAACAGTATACTAGCAGGAGGAATTCGAAATGTCTTATTCTTGATATAGATATCAAGTTCTTATCACATTTATTTCATCAATGGCATTCAATGGTTTCCTTGATGGCAACTCAGACTATATAGCTTGAAAGGATCACATGGAGGCACTTTTGGAAGATAATGGGCTTAAGGATTTCATTGATCAAGAAGTCCCTAAGCCCGCTGACAAGGCTAAACTGGTAGAATGGGGTAAGTGTGTGGCTAGAGCTAGGAGAATTCTCTTGGAGGGTGTTCGAGATCACATAGTCTCAAGCCTCCATGGGAAGGAGTCTCCATTAGCAATGTGGAAAACATTGAAATATTTATATCAAAATAGCAGTGATCAAAGGAAGTTGGCATTGAAGGACAAACTTTGAAAGATCAAGTGTGAGAAGGGTGACTCTATTTCTACATTTTTGAACAAGCTCACCACCTATAGAGATGAGCTTGCAAGCATAGGAGTCACTGCAGCTGATGAGGATATGGTGAGTTTAGCACTCCTTGGTCTTCCTAAGAGTTGGCATAGCTACCAGGATTCAGTGAATGGAAGGGACAAACTGCCAGATTGGGAACGACTATGGTCGGATTTGATGCAGGAGGAGATTAGATGGAGCACCAGGGATGGAGCTTCTTCATCAAAACATGATGATGAAGAGAACTTGGATTTAGCTTCTAAAGCTAAGAAAGGGAAAGGGATGGCATCCCATTTCAAGTCTTCTCAAGGAGGGAAGAAGTTTGACCAGCCGAAGGTGAGATGCTTTCATTTTCGTGAGTTGGGTCATTATGCTAATAATTGCCCAAAGAGGAAGTCCAAGAAGAAAGGTTCCTCCAAGGAATCTGATGGTGATGCACTAGCTTCATAGTTTGAGATCGATTTCTCGCTTATTGCATGCATGATTTCATCCAGCATGGGATGTGTTTGGTATTTGGATAGTGGAGCTTCTTTCCACATTTTAGGTGACAAGAATATTTTCAGCACTTTGGAGGAGAAGGATCTCCAGATACGGATCGAGATGGGCGATGACAGAAAATACTGTGTCTCGGGTATAGATACGGTTATGTTTCAAAGGGAGCATGGTTCTCCCCTCACTCTTTCTAATGTTATGTATGTACTAGGGTTGAAAAAGAATCTTGTGTCTATTTCTATGCTTGAGGATAAAGGCTATGATGTAGTATTTAGTTCGGGAAAGGTTTTCCTAAGGCATATTGGCACTGGACAGACCAAACAGATTAGGATTCGAATTAAGAATCTTTACAAGTTACAAGTAGAAGATTGTGCTTCTCTCATTTCCAAGGCAGAAGAGGTGCATGGTCAAGACATTGGCGAGCTATGGCATAGAAGACTAGGCCACTTGCATCATGGGGCCTTGAAGATCATGCAGCAAATTTCTACCAACTGGAGCAAACAAGCACATGCAAAGGTTGTACTCTGGGTAAGTATGCAAAGGCTTCCTTTCATGATTGGGATGGTAGAGCAAGAGCATTTTTGGATCAAGTTCATTCAGATGTATGTGGGCCCTTCTCTACAACCTCCACCGCGAAGCAAAGGTACTTTATTGTTTTTATAGATGATTTTTTTCGTAGATGTTGGATCTACTTCATGCAAAAGAAGGATCAAACCTTCTTGAAGTTTTGTGAGTTCAAAGCTTTGGCAGAGAAAGAATCAAGGAGGAAGATAAAGGCCTTGCTGAGTGATAATGGTGGAGAGTATGTTTCCCAGCAGTTTAAAGACTTTTGTGCTTCAGAAGGAAGTAAACGGGAACTCACGGCACCTCATAACCCACAACAAAATGGGGTGCATGAAAGGAAAAACAAATCTATTGTGGGAGCAGCTCGAGTGATGTTGCATGACCAAAGCCTACCACTATATCTGTGGGCTGAGGCATGCAATACAACAGTGTATCCTCAGAATAGAAGTCCTCATCGTATTTTGGGGATGAAGACACCTATAGAGGCTTTTTTAGGGAAGCGGTCAGATGTGAGTCACTTCCGTATCTTTGGATCACCAATTTACTGTCATGTGACCAAAGATGCTCGGAAGAAGTTAGACCCAACAGCTAAGTTGGGAATACTTGTGGGGTATACGGATACACCTCACAACTATCAGGTGTTTATGCCTGTCAGTTAGAGGACAGTAGTGCGTAGGGATTTGAAGTTTGATGAGCAGCGAGCCATGTGAGAGCCACTTGACAGGGAGCTCAAGTTGCATGGTGATGATGAGGAACTACTAGTTCTTAAGGAGGAAGAGCCTCCTGATGATGCGGAGCAGTCGCATGCAAAGATTCCAGTGGTGGAGATCACCACTACTATAGATTCTTCCAGAGGGGCGGAAACGCTCTCGGGACGCTGACTGATTGATGCAGGATGCGAGATAGAATGTGGGGCAGCCATCCTCTCATCGCAAACAAAGGAGATCTCCCGATAGATACACTAGCTACATGGCCCTGGTTGGGGAGTGTGTAGCGACCGAGCCTTCTTCTTTTGAGGAGGCAGTGTAGCAGCTAGTTTGGATGGATGCGATGGTAGAGGAGTATGATTCTACCATGAGGAATAGTGTATGTGATGTTGTTCTTAGACCGAGGGACAAGTCAGTGGTTACTTCCCAATGGCTTTACAAGGTAAAGTAGGCAGCTGATGGCAGTATTGAGAAACATAAGGCAAGATTTGTTGTTAAAATTGGCAACCAGGGAAAAACTTCATGTGGGTCATCTTATTCATGGCTGATAATATTTTTATTAGATTCCTCTCGTCGAGAGGTGTAGGATTGATATAAAGATCATCCGATTCCGATAAGTATTCATGGAGATATGAATTTATTTTGATTATGAAATTATTATGATATAAAGATCATCCGATTCCGATAAGTATTCATGGAGATATGAATTTATTTTGATTATGAAATTATTATCAAGCCGACCTACAACTCATCTAGGCTCGGAAGCCCAACAGTCGCATCTATTCAATCACCAATGTTGTGTATAAATATAAGATGACTTTTCCTCATTTGCACTCACTCTTCTCATCACATCTCTCTCTCTCTACTGCGCAAAAATGAGTCTCTTCTCTACTGCGTAGAAATGGGTCTCTCTCTCACACATGTGAAGCCGGAAACTATTGAACCTGAAGCTGCAACTGCAGAAGTAAAGATTGACCTGCGTGGCCTAGAAGATCTACTCATATGAACTGCGTTGTAGGTTCATCTAAACCTCCTCTGGAAGCCGCAACTTTTGGTGGTGGAATGAAGTCAATCCGATGAACGGCTTGCAAGATATCGATTGCCCTAGTTTGAAGCTGGAAACTGCTGAACCTGAAGCTGCAACTGCAGAAGTAAAGATTGACCTCTGTGGCCTAGAATATCTCCTCATCTAAACTGCGTTGTAGGTTCATCTGAACCTCCTCTGGAAGCTGCAACTTTTGGTGGTGGAATGAAGTCAATCCGATGAACGGTTTGCAAGATATGGACTGCCCTAGTTTGAAGCCGGAAACTGTTGAAACTGAAGCTGCAACTGCAGAAGTAAAGATTGACATGCGTGGCCTAGAAGATCTCCTCATCTTAACTACGCTGTAGGTTCATATGAACCTCCTCTGGAAGCCGCAACTTTTGGTGCTGGAATGAAATCAATCCAACGGTCGGTTTGTGAGATATCATCTGCCCTAGTTTGATAATGAAGCCGCTAATGCTGATGTTGTTGATCTAGGGTTTTCTACTGCTGATATGAATCAGATTTATTGTACTATTTCTCTCTGCTAAATTATTGAATATA
>APFE030442700.1:30004-53158 GCA_000404065.3 Pinus taeda | reverse complement strand
ATTTTCTCCATATGAAGTCCAATGAGGCTGGAACCACTATCAAACATCCCGAGTCATTTCATGGTGATGTTAAAAAATTAAGTAAAAGGATGAAATATTTTTCATTTTCATCCTTTTACTTTAAGAATTTAACATTACCATGAGGGAGCTTTTGCTATATTTATATATTTTTTTTGCCTTCATTCGTCACCCTAACCCAAGGTGGACCCACCCCAACAAGCAAACTCACCTAAAATTTAAAAAAAATTGAAAAAAAAAACAATTTTCTAAACGCTTTTCCGGAAGCTTTTTTGGAAGCGTACGGAAGCGTCCAGGAAGCGTACGCTTCCTCCTCCGAAGCGCCATGCTTCCGACACCCGAAGCGTCGTACGAAGCGCGCTTCGGAAGCGACGCTTCCGTACAACGCTTCCAAATTTCCAGGAAGCGTCTAAAAATGCCGAAGCGGCGCTTCCGAATTCGGAAGCGCCGCTTCCGGCCAAGCTTCCTAGGCGCTTCCGTACGGGACGCGCTTTGGGGCTTGGAACCGGGGGGGGGCGCTTCGTGCAACACTGGTTTGAACATCAAGCAAGGGCAAAACAAGGAAAGGAAAGACATTTATGAACTCCAAACTTTATGTTATGATAATGGTCATTATTTCGTAGCTAGAACTATTCATGATGCTTCAGGCAGCATTAAAGAAGTTTTTGTCTTAACACAAGTGTAGGAGCAAGGTCTATGGTTAATTTAATGCATGTCATGTGATTAAAAGAGACAACATGGTCAGCAGAAGGATTCGAAGACAAGCATAAGGATAAAACTCTAAAAAGAAGGAACTCTGTCTCCTTGTTTTTAGCAGTCAACTTCCAAGGGGATTCCTAAGCAATTGAAAACTCATCTCTAAAAAGTGAAAGAGGTTTTTATTCCTAATATACTGAACTACAAAAACCTCTTTCAGTTTCTTCAAATTCATTATGATCTGGGAGAAATTGATGAATCAACTTGCGCTACAAAACTGTTGTAGGAGCAGTTTTTCACAAATCAGAATTTTCCAGTTTATACCTGATATTCAAAGACAATTTCTGGGCAGTAGGAAAGGTATTGCAAAAAACCAAGAGAGGTTTTTGTTCAGCACCGAGTGGTCTACAAAAACCTCCTTCAGTTTTTCAAAATACATTTTTGATGAAGAGATACGAGATCTGTCCCAACACTTATTTTTCAACTAGAATAGAGCAGGGAATAGTCTCCTAGTTTTCAGGACAAATGAAGGAGAAGTTATTAAAGGCCAGCTGGAGGGTTATGGGCATCATCAAATTCGAATTCATGGAGTTATAGGTATCAAAAGGAATGTTTAATTCCTAGATAAGGTTGTTTTAATTATAATAAGGAGTTACACTCCTAGTTGTATTAGGTCTCTAGGACTGTTAGTTAACAACGAGTTGTAATTAATAGTTTGTTTAAAGATCAGTAGGTGTCAGGTCTAGAGAAATTCGAATTCCCCTCATGCTGGAAGAAGGAATCCAAGCTTGTAATGAAACTCTATATATGACAAGAGATGTAATGCACTAAGGGTTGGAAATTTTTCAAAGAACACTCATACTGTGCTATTGTGTAAGACTATGTTTTAATATAATACAGTGATTTGGCTTTGCTTCTCAGGATTCAAAAAGAGTTCAATTTTTAATTGTCCTATGGTTGTCCTCTTTTCATTGCTTGCAGTAGTATGAATGCATGATTACTTAGAACTCATTGGTAATGCTCTAACTTCCTTCATGTATTTGTAGACTGTCTTCCTACATATTTCTGATGTGTTACTGATATGTTGAATTCCAGATGCCCTGACTTCCATGCAAAGTTAAAATTATTGTCATACTGAAGCATTTCTTGACTCCATAAGCCCAATGGATGTTTACTGATTGTGTTCAACCATTCACATTGCTTCACTTGTTTCATAGAGTTAGCCATCTAATCTTTACCAAAATCTTTAACCTAGTGAGAGAGCGCTCTCAGGTTGAGGAGGCTAAGCCTCAGCCAAAAGTTGATTTGAAATAGTTATTCAAAGTCTTCCTGATCAGCAGCCTATTAGGGTTGGGTTTTGTGATAACAGGCTCTATGATTACACTTAGTATTAGCAAAATGTAAAATAGAGTATGATGCATTGAATATTCATTTTCGCATTAGAACTAACATCATATTATGTTATCATGCTAAGTTAGAGTGCATTTAGATTAAAATTGCATTCAAAATTATATCTTTTTCCTGTTCATTTTTATGGCCTAACAAAAGCATGGCGATCATAGGACACCGTAAAAACATGTTGCCCCATGTGCTTAGCCTTTGATGTGCAAGTAATAGATCTACAGTCCCAACAGATTGTTGGTGTTCTCATGACCTCCTCGTTTGAGTACATTTGTGCACTCTACTGAAATCTCATGTCCTAGTTGGACCCAGATGTTACCCACCAACAGGGGGTGACACCCATAGGAGAAACTTTTCTCCTAGACATGTCTTCAATCTACAGCCAGCAGCCTCTTGTAGCCATCAAATAGCTCGATGTGCCACCATTCTCTGCCACCTGAGCCAGTCATTATGTGCCCTAGCCCATCTATATGATCGTATATTTGGAGGTGGGCCTTCCAAACCTCGAAGGTATGGATTTCATTATGTAATTGGGTATTTTTGCTTACTTATCATGGACACATCTAGAAATGGATTAGTGGGGACATTCGCCAAAATAAATGGGCTTGGTCTATACTCTTGTCCCCTTATCCAACTTGGTGATTAGTCTTGTATCCTAGTCTCGTGGGATCTCCTTTATTGGCTACTAGCTTTAGGAGTGGCACTACATGGGAAACCCTGATTTTGGTTGTGTGGTTTCACTTCCTGACACCACATACATCACTCCCCTCCACTCATTATAGGCCCTTTTCACATATTTCCCATCCACAATGGAGTAAGCTTCCCCCTCCCCTTATCCACACTTTGGGTCGGGCCTAGAACGATGCTCTGGAGGTTGATTCAGCTAAAAATAAATTTAAAAGCATGATTTGACCACTTACAGTGGGAAATGTACCATAAAATGCAAAAGATGGTCAGGACATAAAATTTAGCACATGGGCAAAAGCCAAACATGAACTCTACCCCTATCATTATGGTCATCACCCTCGTTCCTAGGGCCCCTTATGTGAGCCTCCTGCATAATTAAGGAACCCATGATTGTCCCAACCCCTAGTGGGCGATGAACTGCTCTACCCGAAGGGGGTATCCACTGCTATGTCATTCACATCATGCTCTCATCCCCTAGAGCCTCGAGCAGTTAAAAGAAAGAAAAATCAATAAAAGGTAAAAGGCATATGAAGAAAGGTGGCAAAACAAAAGTTGGGGCAACTCACATACCACAATTTCCCCCTCCTACATCTATATACCCATGTGTGGACTTTCCTCATTATGGCTACCCTTGTACCATGGCATGTGGCTTCGAATCTTCCCTGATACCCCACTCTGTTCCACTATTATTTCACGTGACACCTGCCATTTGACAGATGTACCACGCACCTATCACTCCCTTAGAGGTTGAAACCACCTAATAGGGTCCTTTATTAACCTACCTCTTGAGCCTGGGGACACTTGTACATTCTAAAGGTTGTTACGGAAGGGCATGCCACTATGAAGTGTCCACTTGGTTCCCTCATTTGTAAGCTCGTCTACTCAATTGCACTAATGAATTGTTGTACTGGAAGGAGAGGAGACGCATTGGATCTTATACAGGATTGCAAGTAGGTCTTCATCTTGGAGTTTGGCCTCCCTATACAGGATCCAAGCCCTTCAGAGGGTCATGATGGCGCTTGTAGGGTGAGTGTTGAGAGCCATGGGCCTCCTCCACAACAGAGCATTGATTGCCACGCCATGGGATCCTTCAGCACCACATTTGATTTGCTCGTGCCCCACTCATGCAGAGATGATGATGTACTTGGACCACATTGCCTAGCCGGCCACATGCTCATACCAAACACTTAGCATTTGATCCAAGGCCCAGATGGGGTTTTGTCTCACCTAGGAAGACATGGGAAGGCTTGTATCATCATCCTAGCCCTCATGGATAGAGTATCAACATGTTGATCCAGTTAGGGACCCATGAGACTATTCATTCTGCCCCCACAGCCACTTGGGAGCACCGCAAGTGTTTGGCTTGGAAACCAAGGGGCCAACCCCTTGGTCATCATCATGAGAGCCCTCCTCTTCGATTTGGCACATGGAGGACTTGTCTAGGCCTTCCAATGGCCCATTTGCTCTATTTGCCTATCATTTTGGCCCTCTTGAGAGGTTGTTGTTTATCTTTGGAGCTATTTGGTGGGCTTGTCACAAATTAGGGTGTTATTTTCACATTAGAGTCATTTTAGGGATTTATTAGGCAAATTTGACCAATTCGAATTGTTATAGGCTCATTTAAATACAAGTGAGGCTCATTTGTAGCTCATCATCACTTGGGATTTTCGCTAGCTCTTCTTGAGAATTTTGACCTACAATTTGTAGAGTGATTTGGATGGAATAAATGCATTTTGACATTTGGAAATCTTCACTATCTTTCTTGGAGCTTCTTGTTGCAATGTTGTGGATGGATATATTCTTCATTGTCTTGTAAGTGCCTTTTCAATGCTATATTTCACAAATAATGATTGTCTAATGCATGGAATTTCTTTCTTATGGTTATTATTGTGCACTAATTCATGAGAAATTATTTTTAGGCCTTGATAGTATTGGAAAATTGTGCATCTCTTACTCATAAAGATAATGAATGAATGAATGTTCCTAGGGGATCATTTGCATCCTTGAAAATACATAATATTTGCCATCAAAATATAAATGTCTCAAGTTGTCGTGTAGCTGCATCCATAAATAGTGAAGTTGTTGCTTTAGGCCTCCTTGAAGAGCAAAGGTGACAAAGTCGAGATCATTTTGACTCCAATCCTCCCAATAGCCACGCAATGGTCTTAAATCCTAGTTTGATCACACCAATTTTCTTCTTTTCTTCCCCTCTCCCATCTTCAGCCCTAACCCTAGAGGGTCTTCTAGGGCCTAGTGTGAATTGCATTAGGGTGGTCATCTTGATGTGAAAAATCTATCACTGCAACATCTAATTTACTTTACCTACTTATTTTCCAATAAGTTATTTATGAAATTCCTTCAATAAGCATTAAAATAAATTCTGCTGCAGATATCACACCATAATACAGAAACAAACACATGCACAAGAATCGACACAGCTATTTTGGACAATAGTCCCCAGAAAAACCCAATGTGGGAAAACTGGTGCAGCAAGGGAGGATTTTATTATTCAGCAATTCTTCAGTACAACAGAGTGCCAAACTGGCTTACCCAATAGAGAGAAAATTCTCCAACACTTCTCCAGTCTCTGCATTAGCCTGGCTAACCTCTGCGTAGCTCCCAGACACTCTGCATTAGCCCTTGCCTCTCTACATCACCCACACAAGCCCTCTCGTCACTATGCAGTCTGCTGCTACCTCTGCGTTTACCTGAGAGGCTCTGCGTCTGCCTCTCCAACCTCTGCGTTGGTCTCCTGATGTTGTTTCCAACTCTCTGCTTCGTACTTGCTGCCTCCTGCTGCTCTCCAAACCACTAGTTCGAATTTCTCAACTAACCCCGCTCCAGAAATCGAACTGACTGGTCTCCCTCAATGTGTTTTTCAACTGACCCTCAAGCCTCTTCTTATACTTTTCTCGTTGGTCCATCAACGGCGGAGATTAAACCTCTAATCAACGGTTAAGATTAGATTTGGCTTCATCCATGACATTTGGACCCTTATAACCCAGTTTTATATTAATACCCATTACTATTTTATTTTTCCTAAGTTTAGACTTTGGAACTCCATTAAAAATATTAATTATTTTAATATCTCCCAAACCGGTTAGAATCTGCCCAAACCATTTCTGGGTCTTGGAGATCTCGTGTGCTTTAGCCTCTCCACCAATTTTCATGGCTAGAGCACATCCGATGCTACCCCAAATCAACACTCCCTCTTAGCGAGGACTGTGCTCTAGTAATACTTCTCACTGAGTATCACCTTGATCATCTAGCAACGATCCATGTGCTGATACTAGGCCTCTCTGCCTAACATCCTCTGCACTGCTGCATCCTGTATTGCTGCCCATGGCCCTGCCACGGCCACTACTGCATCTGTACGGCAGCTCCCTCTGCATCCGTGTTGTTGTTGGTCCTTTCTCCCAACACTACATCTGCACTGCAACTCCCTCTGCATCTGTGTTGTTGTCGGTCCTTCTTCCCAACACCGTATCTGCACTGCAATCTCTTCTCGCCACGTTGCATCGTGCTACTGTTGACTGTTATCGCACTGCAACATCACCCCCATTTCTGCTACTGAAATGGATTCTTTATCATCCCCATCTTTTCCCTGAAATAATCAAACTTTGTTCTTCCAAGGGCCTTGGTGAGGATGTCTGCCACATGTTCTCCCGTAGGAGTGTAGCTCAACAATACAGCTCCTCGTTGGACACAGTCTCTAACAAAGTGACACCGGATATCAATATGCTTTGGCCGATCATGAAACACTAGATTCTCAGAGAGCTTAATGCAACTCTGATTATCACACATGATCTTGGTCGCCTCCATTTTTCTTCTGAATAGGTTCACAAGCAGTTTTTTAAGCCATATGGCCTCACACGAAGTTGTGCTCGTTGCCATATATTATGCCTCAGATAAGCTCAGAACGACGGAATTTTGTTTCCTACTGCACTAGGAGGTCATTCCTGATCCAATGTTGAAACAGTACCCAAAGGAACTTTTCCAATTCACTGAACTTCCTGCCCATTCTGCATCAATAAATCCACTCAATCTAATATCCTTACTCCTGGTGTACAAGAGTCCATAATCGACTGTTCCCTGTAAATACCTAAGAACATGTTTGGCTACTACCCAGTGCGCCCTCTTAGGTTCCACCATGAACTGACTAAGGGTGTTGGCAGCGTAGCAAATGTCTGGCCTGGTATTGACCAGATACATCAAGGACCCTATGAGCTGCCTGTATAAGGTGGGATCAACATCCTTGTCTTTTGATGCATCGATCTTCTTCCAGTTGGTGATCATTGGAGTAGCCATGAGTCTATAGTCCTCCATCCTAAATCTCTTCAAGATTTCTGTAACATATCTCCCTTGCCCAAGGAAGATCTCTCCCTTTTGTTGCCAAACTTCCAACCCTAGGAAATAATGCATTTGTCCCAAATCCTTCATATCGCATTTTGTGGCTAGATTCTTCTTGCAGTCCCCAATGAGCCTGGATGATCCTGTCAGAGAGAGATCATCCACATACAATACCAAGATTAGCGACTCATTCTCTACAACCAGATAGTAGAGATTTCGATTTGCACCACTCTTGACAAATCCCATCTTCTGCAAGTAGCCATCGATTCGACCATACCATGCTCTAGGTGCCTATTTCAGCCCATACAAGGCTTTCTTCAACCTGCATACATGAGACTTGTTCTCATGTGTCTCAAAGCCCTTTGGTTGTTCAATGTATACCTCTTCTTCTATCACCCCATTCAAAAAATGTCGTTTTGACATCTATCTGATGAATCTCCCACCCCATTTGTGCTGCAAGAGATATCACAGTTCTAATAGATGTATACCTGACTACCGAGGCGAAGGTCTCTTCGTAGTCAATTCCTTCCTTCTAAGCATACCCCTTAGCCACAAACCTGGCTTTATATTTCTTAACACTATCATCTGCATCGTATTTGATCTTGTAGATCCATCTCGAACCTACCACTAATCTGTCTTGAGGCCTTGGCACTACCTCCCAGACATCGTTCACCATTATGGAGTTGTACTCCTCTACCATCGCATCTAGCCAAACCTGATGTTGAGCTGCCTCCTGGAAACTGGCAGGCTCCCCATCCTGAGCCACTGATGCCTAATATCTATTTGGTTGTTTTCACTCCCTCTTATTGTTTCTTGGCGCACCAATGAAGTCCTTTGCATCTCGCAGAATCTGACGAAGTTCCCCACTAGTTCTTCCTCTGCCAGCAGGGGTTTTTGTTAGCTCCTCCTCATCCTGTGAATCTTCCTGACCTGAGGAAGAATTCTTTACTTCCAGTGGTTGAAGAGGTTTAACTGTAAAAATTTCTCATTTCCCACCCTGGTTTTCAGTTTCACCTTATTTCTCCAAAATAGTTAAATGCCCTTTCCCATATCCATACATTCAACAACTGAAAAATAAATATTGCTAAAAACACAAATTCTGAAAATTTTACAAAAAGCTGGAAAATGCAGAAATAAAAATCAGCAGGTACAAACAGCCATTTAACACATTTAAACACAATGATTTTTGGTCAAGGTGACCCTGGAAAAACCCCTTACAACTCTTGGGGAAAACCAGTTCGAGAGCTCTTTCTTATTTCTGAAAATGCTTTTTACAGTGAGAAATATTCTACAAAAATCAGCAAGCAAACTTTTACAACTTATCTCGTTTTCCGTGCCTCACAGCGAACTGGAAAATACTTGCAAACAGCAAAACAGGACAGCAATAAATGTTGTACGGCCTCCTCAATTTTCATGCTCACTTTCAGCCTTAAATGCTGTTGTACGGCCTGCCTAAAAATGTGTGCCAAGCTGCCATAAATATGTTGTATGGACTTCGATTTGCATGCAGAAAAACCCAGCAATATGCTATACGGATTTGCCTCGATTTGCATGCCAAGGTACAGCCACTTGTTGTACAGCCTTCCTTGGAAAATGTGCCAACAAACTGCTCCTCGATTTTTGTGCAAATTGCTCCTCGATTTCTGTGCAAACAGTTGTACGAATTTCTAGAAAATCGTGCCAAAATCTGCCTTTCACTGTGTGCTAACTGAGCTGTACAGATTTGCTAAACTGCTGCCTTGGAATGTGTGCCAAGCTGCTATCTCCTTCTCCTCCCTGTCCAGAAATCTCCCTTGCTCTCTTGCTCTCCTTCTCTCAATCTGCTCATGAAAGAATGAATGACCTTTTCCTCCTTTTCCTCCTTTAATCTAACCCTAAGTGATTTTTGGGGAATCCCTAAATCCAATGGCTGAATAGATTGAGATCATAGGGCTGAGATTAAATGTTCATTTAAATCTCACTTTCTATTTTTTAATTCACCCCACTTTAATAAAGACACACTTAGTCATTTATTTCCAAAGTCACTTTTCCTTTCTAATTTTACATTGACTTTATTAAAGTCACTTTAAAATTAGACTTTAGTAACTTTATCACTTAAAGTGACTTTTAAATTAGATTTGACTTTATAAAAATTATAAAGTCACTTTAGGAGAAAAATTAAATTCTTTTGGACACTTTTCCCTAGGCCAAAGATCAAAGCCTTAGCGAACCACCTGTCCTCCGGTACCAAATTTCAACATTAACCAACGGCTCCTCTTTTGACTACTCCTCGGAAGGCATTTCACGAGATTTTCTGAAAGCCCTATTGACATAGATTGTCATTGATGTCAATATGGCCATATAAGAAGAACCAAGAGGAGTTGCAACAAGACCCATATCAGAGAAGCGTTGCTTGTAATACATGTCCAAGAAGCACCTGCAGGAGTGCTGCCTGTAATACATGCCAAAACAGAGCTATCGGAGCCTTACTTATAGACCATACATATATGCCAAAGAAGAGGAGCAAACGGCGCAAACGGAGCAAACAGAGCCATCGGAGAAATGGAGGAAGCAGATAGAGGTTTCGGGAGCAGACGGGGCATATTACACTATCGAGAACACGTATATATGCCACAAACTCATGTATCGGCAGCAAAAACATATATATATATATATATATGTGTGTGTGTGTGTATGTGTGTGTGTGTGTGTGTGCATTCATACTATCGAAGGCAAAAACCATACATAGATACATATACACTATCGGAGTGGAAAAGGAAGAATTCATAAAATTCATACAATTATACCACAGTTTACACTATCGGAGGCAGAAGACTGAGCTATAGTGGAATACACTATCGGAACGGGTAGATATATATGTATATTGGTGACAGTGAAATCGGCAGTTTCTACCATGCCATCACCCCAAAACCCCCGACTGCGATATATATATGTGGATATCATATAACTGCAATACATGCGGACCCCCTACAGCATTGTGCTATGGTTCAATGCTATATCGCATCTGCCCATCGCAACAATACAAAAAGGAATGTCACTCTCCCGAGCGCTGATTGTGATGTAAGTCACAGACCCAATGGTCCCACTGTAACACAACTCAATGCTATATCGCATCCGCTGGAGGATCGGCCCGTCGGCCATCAGCGATGTCATGGGGTCGATGTATAAAGGACCCCTAGAAGTCTTGAGCCCTAATTGCAATAAAGACCGGACCCGATACAGGAATAGACGCAGGTAAAATAAATTTAAGTCCGCTCCCTAACAGTTTCGCCTATTTTTGCTCATATTTCCTATGTATGCGTATATTTGGCTTGCGCGCGGTTTGAAGGCGAAAGTGCATTATAAAACGCTCCTGATAGTTCAAGAGGACTGGACGATAGTCCAGTAGGCTGAATCAAGACGATTGCGATTGCGATTGGGACGTGGCATGTCCGTTGAACAAAGTTGTCTCTGGGTATGCCTGTTATCATTGGAAAAACGGGGTTCTATTACAATTTGAATAGGCAGCAGTTTGTTTTGCTCTGTGTGTTTTGGTCCTCTCTCATGAATGAACGTGTCCTATGAGCACGAAGAGACAGAGGAAGCTACAGTGACCGAGCAGCCAGGAAGCTGAAGGGTAAGCCAACGCAAAAGGAACTGAAGCGAGTATTGTGGAAGTCAAAGAGCCAACGCAAACAAAAAAAAAAAAAAAAACAACGAGAGTCAGAGGAATCAGGTATATATATATATATAACAAAAAAAAAAAAAAAAAAAAAAAAAAGACCGAGAGTCAGAGGAATCAGGTATATATATATATATAACAACAGAAACAGAGAATATGTTGTTGATATATATGAATCATCAGTGAGAGTGGAAGCTAAAGAACAGGCTGGAAACAGGAGAGGCCAGAGAAGCAAGAGAACAAGAGAAGAGTAGAAGCTCAGCAGGCTTGGGAGCAGAGAACTACAGCTGAATAGTTTAAATCAGATTTGGATTGGAGCTCAAGAGATTGGAGCCTCAGAACTGAACAGGATTGAAATCCTTGGGAGTTGGTGCTCCTGAGTGCAGAACTATTGCAAAACAGAGTTGATGCTCTGGAGGTTGGAGCCTCACTGAAGTCCAAGTTGGAGCTTGGCAACTAATTGCAACCATATATATATATAATATATATATTGTATTTATTTCATTGCATTGTTTTGCGTTAATAAGAGCATTAATTCCAGCTATCTAATTCTGTGTTCTATATATATATATGTGTGTGTGTGCTTTTGGTAACAACAAGAACAACAAAGTAAGAAACACTAATTCACCCCCCCCTCTCAGTATTTCCAACAATTGGTATCAAAGCCGGCTTCTTCATACTAGCCTAACAGCTTGAAGAAGGATCCGTAGCCATGATGAGAAGTCACGAAGCATCAGGAAGACCTCCTCTGTTCGATAGCACTAACTTTGGGTTCTGGAAAAAGAGAATGACCTACTACTTAATGTCCCTTGGACCTGAAGTCTGGCATTCGATTCTAAACGAGTACCCTATTCCTAACACTCTGCCAACAGATCAAGACGAGAGGAAAGCCTACTGTGCAAATGCAAAGGCCTTGAACTCCATCAATAGTGGAATCACTGATTTCGAGTTTACAAAAGTCATGAACTGTAACTTTGCCAAAGAAATGTGGGATAAGTTAATTAGCTTATATGATGGTGACTCAAAAGTCAAGAAGGCAAAGCTTCAAACTCAGAGAAGGCAATTTGAAAGCCTGAAAATGGAAGATGAAGAAGATATTGCAGCATACTTTCTCTGAGTAGTTGAAGTGGTTAATGCTCTTAAAGGTTTGGACGAAAACATTGAAGAAAGTATCATTGTTCAAAAGATCTTGAGATCTCTTCCAGACAGATTTGACTCCAAAACAAGCGCCATAGAGGAAATAAAGGATCTAGATACTCTCAAGATGGATGAACTGCACGAAATCCTCACTGCCTATGAAATGAGGAAAGGTGGCCCAAGCTCCAAAGATGCAGCATTCAAGGCATTAAAGTCAAAGAAGGGGAAAGAAAGAAATGGCTGCAGTGATGAGTCCGATGTGGAATCCGAATTGGCTCAATTTGTACGAAAACTGAAGAAAGGATCTAAGCTTAAAGGCAAGTACCCTCTTATCTGTTTTAAGTGTGGAAAAAGAGGCCATTATGCAACAAAATTTCCTCATAAACATGATAGTGATGATGAAGGAAATTCTAAAAAAATGGCACACAAAAAGAAAGGGTTCAATAAGAACTTCTTCTCTAAGCAAGATGAGTCTGATGAGGATGAGTTTATGGTCATCAAAAAGAAATCAGATGAGGAAAGTGACCGTGATGAAAGCCAAGAAACATTATTCATGGCATTCACAAATGATGATGACTCAAGACTAGAAGGAAATGTAGATGAACTGTCAATAAGTGCCATTGAAGAAAATGAGAAACTATGGAATAAAATCATTTCTCTCAAAGTAGAAAACGAGGAAACAAGAAGAAGAGAAGATCTCTTGGAAGCAAAGCTAAAAGAAAAAGAGACTTGCGAGGAACGTGAAACCAAAATAGTGTCTCTAAGAAAGGAATTGGAGCAAATTAAAAAGGGTTGTAAAAGCTCTCAAATACTTGAAACTATTCTAAAAAGTCAAAAACCTCAACATGATAAGTCTGGAATAGGTTTTAAACGAGAACCCTCAAGCACTAAGAATAGTGCGAAAAGCTATGTTGATGCACTTTTCAACGATCCAAAAGAAGAAAAAGTATATCATCAAAAGTGTATCCCAGATCCAAAGAATGAAGAGAGAAATGCTCCAAAGAAGAATGTGGAGTCGAATCATGGATACTACAGCAAATACAAACCAGTATTCCACCAAAGGCCCATCTCAAATCTAAAGAATGAGGTGGGAGTAATTCCAAGGAAGGAAATCGACTCAAACCGTGGCTGCTAGAACAGGTACAAAACCATCTTTCTTGGACATTGTTTTCATTGTAAAAACTTCGGTCATCAAGCCAGACATTGCATGGCTCGCAGAAATGAAACACCCAAGCTAAAGGACCGAATAATCAATTCATATGCCCCCAAAAGGCAGGGACAGATCAAAACCTCCAATTCATTTGATCCCTTGACCAAATTTGATGTGATTTGCTCATTCTGTTACAATAATGGACACAATGAACAAAACTGCCCACTCAAAGGAAGAAAGACGAGTAGTGAGAATTCCAACATGGATAAATGCGGCCTAGCTCTATATGCTCAAATTAATGAAAACCATTGGTTTGTGGATAGTGGGTGCTCCAGACACATGACAGGGGACAAAAGGAAGTTTGTCTCATTGAGCAAAAAGGAAGGGAATGTGTCCTTTGGAAGTGGATCTGCCAGAATTGCGGGAAAAGGAACTATTACTCTGATCAATGGAAAAGGAAAAGCTCAAGATGCTCTGCTAGTAGACGGGCTCAAACACAATCTCCTGAGTGCCAGCCAAATCTGTGATCAAGGACATAAGGTTGTCTTTAGCAACAAAGACTGTGAAATAAGGAACTCTTCCTCAGGGTAACTTGTGGCGAAAGGAGTTAGAACACCACACAACATTTACATTCTGAACAAGATTCAAGAAAATAAATGCTACCTGAGTCAGATAGACGAAAGTTGGCTATAGCACAAGCGACTTGGACATACAAGCTTCAAAAATCTGATCAACATCAACAAGATTAGAGCTGTACGAGACATCCCAAGGCTATTTGTAAGAACTGATGTGATGTTAAGATTCAACTAGATGGACAAATTTCTTGTAAAATTCTATCAAATTAAATGCAATTGCGTACCTGATTTTCCCATCTGGTGTCAGTCCACATTGCTCCGAGTTTTCTGGTTCCATTACCAAACCAACCGATTCCTCCCTGCCTATCTGGGATCAACCTCTGCGGTTCCCAGATCCAGAGGACTTCGAAGTGGAAGTCCACTGGTCCCTGTGCCCAAAACTCCAAGAACAGCTCAAGATTTCCCAATTTTCAGTTCAAAATCGAGCCCCTGGCTCATCCCTCAAATAGATTTATTTTCCTCCCCATTCTCTGTGTCCCCCCCCCCTTTTCATGCTCCCCTTCCGTCTATGTATATCATTTCTTAGCGGTCATCGCTCCCTACATGGTGACACCTTCCCTCCTTTGTAACGTGTGACTCTATTCGTCCAAAGCTACAAGGATATTGACATGTGTATATAATTTACCTTTAGGATTTTTATTAGTTTTATATAAATGCCCTTAGTTTATAATATGTATTATATTTTGATTTAGTTTCACATTTTGATAATTTATTAGTATAATTTATTAATATTATGGGATATATAAATATATAACCATATTTATAATTAAACTAAATTTTACATTTATTTCTTTATAATCATATTTACTTTATACTTTTAAATTTATATCATTGAAATTATTTAGGGTATTTTTTCTTAATTATGACGCATTAAGCAATATGTTTGGTGATGGGTGAGGGTGTAACTTCTATCTGAAACAGTGTCATGATATTCAACATTTATAGTTAATTTAGAATATATATAATAGTGCAGTACATGCAATACATGCATATGTAGCAATCATATGCATGCATTGTATGCATGTTAATATTCTTGCGCTCTCTACATTAAAGATGAGTCATTACATACACCCCTCCTTCAAAAAACTTTGTCCCGAAGTTAAGAGTTTTTATCATATATCAATACTTATTTTAGCGATTAGTATATTCTTGTTAGAGTTGTGTTTTGAATACTTCTAGGTTTATAACTTTAATGATCATGCCTTGCCCCTACCAGGTTCCCAAGCTATTATAAAATCATCCTATCATTCTTAATCTCTTCCGCTCCCATCCTATCCGTCCTCTATTGGAGTATGTGACAGCGTCAATTATACTGACCTAACCATTCATAAACTCTAAGGATCACAGTGTCGACCATATCGGCCTGATTTCCTAGTAGGCATCCAGCAGTCATTATCACACGTCTAGCGGAGCGTGACTCACACAGTCCTCCCGTGACTCCAGGTTTTGGAGGATAAACGGTGGGCAACACCTCCACCCCTCCTAATAGAATTAGGGTCAATACCCTATCATGGAATCTTATTGAATCTCAATTGTTCTTGGAGTTTTGTCATCACATAGTCGGTTTAGTAATGATACTATCTGCAATGTAAACACTTGCTCACAAATTATAACATATGCATCAATATATTCAAAATCAATTGTATTCAGATCAGTGTTTTACAAACCGGCCGGGTCAGAACCAACCCGGCCGAGTTGGTCCGGGTCGTTACCTTGGGCATCGAAACGGCCAGCTAACCGGTTCGGTCGGCCGAGTCAGCAATGACCCGGCCGAGTCACTCAATGACTCGGCTGGGTCATTGTTGACTCGGTCGAAACGGCCGGGTCCGCTATGAAACGGCCGGGTCACGGGCGGGCCTAAACCGGACGCAAACAGAAAGTTATTTAACTGTTTTTTGTGGATTTGTAATGAGTTTTAGGGTTTTGGTGGGTGGCATTGCTTTTCTCTAGTTCTCACACCTTTGATAAATGATCTTACGTGACTGTGTTACAATTATCCACTGATCTTTATGTGGCAGAGGTCTGATTTGATACTACAGTGATATCTCAGTGGCATTTTTCGCATTGCTTGGCTATTTGGCATTGGTGTTATTCCTTGCATCTTGTGCATAAACTTATGAGCTCATTTCATCATTAGATGGACTGATATATACAGTAGCTACAACAACTTATCTCTGTTGACAGTTGTAGTCTGGTGTATCTTTGAGGGCAAATTGACAGTTGATTATTTGGCATTAAGCAGTCATAAGGATAGCAGGCATTGTCTTGGTTTCTTCTCCGATCAAAAGCTATCTCTCTCTCACATTTGCATTGCTAGAAGATAATCACATCTCAAATCTTGTTGCAATCAATCATCTAGTTGTCTCATCCAATTGTGCTTATAAGTGTGCTTGTATATTTTGAGGGACCTCTTGCTCTAATTGACATATTTAATAAGTAAAAGAGGAACTCTAATACAAAAAATTTGAGCAATCAGGTCATCATAGCTATCACTGTCATAATGTCATTTCAATAATTGTAATCTTGTGTTTAAACTTTAAAGTGTAACTTTTGTTGATCTTGGTTGCAAGCACTCATAACTTAAGGGCATTCACAACATTGCAATATATTTGTCTAATAGTTCACAAGCACTTATTTTCTACCACAGGTTCTTGATGTCATAAGCCTGTTCTTTGTGCTCTAAGAGGATCTCCATCTTGTTGATTAACTTGCGAATTATTATCTTATTGAAGCATTACACTTTGCATCTTCTAGGTTGCTATTGTTCCTAATTATTGTACACAAGTATAAGAGAACCTTAAGAAGCACATCGAATCTCCTTAATAATCATATTGCTAATGTTGTTTCATTGAGCTAATCTCTAAGTTGTTGTTGACATTCTTGTGATCTTGTATGGAAAGGCTATACTTGTCATCTTGATTGTAAGTAGATTAATATATCTTGATTGTCCCTCTTAAAGAATTATGCGTAATTGATTGTCTCATTGGAGCAGTCTTCCTTTGTTGATTATCAAGCTAACTTTCCCTTGCAGCACTATTTATCTTATAACTTAAGGTTACTCTCATTGTTGTGCAAATTTATAACCCATTGAGCATTGTTGTTTAAGGCAATGGTCTCTTAACTGTTTAATCTTTAGAGCCGTTATAATCTAATCAAATCCATGTCACATTGCTCATTAATCAAATTTGTCACCTAATTTTAATCAAGCCACTGAGATAAGTAGTTGCATCTCCTAGAACTTGTTGGTTCCTGTTGACCACTGGGGTGGCACCTAGCTATAGCCATTAGTACTTTTGTTGTAGACTTGTAGTCTTGTAGAGGCCATTTCTAGCCTCCTTGGTTATGTGTTTTTTGTTTTGAGTCTTTGATCATGTATGACAGTTGACTATGTATTGCTATTGGGTACCATTTTGATATAATGGATTGGTTCATGAGCCTACTTTGATCATATGTTGTCTTGCATCTATATTATAATGTTGTGTGTTTGGAAACATGAATGAAAATCTTTAAAATTATGTTTAAAATCTTCAAAATTATGTTTTTTTATCAAAAAACTAAATATTTAATGTATTTTTCACAACGACCGAGTCATTGAAAACGAGTCGGCCGGGTCATTACCGTTTCGGAGTCGGAGTCGGAGTCATTGCTCGGCCGAGTCGGAGTCGGAGTCGGAGTCTTAAAACATTGATTCAGATAACGATTTTCTATGCATTTTTAATAAACTCTCATCTATGATATTGATCTTTGAGTTCATATAACATACTTGGCTATGTCTAACCAATATATTTGTAAGTTCATTTTCACATCAAATAGTCAAGTGTATTCATTATTTTATTTCCATCTCATCATTCATGTTGATATGTAAAAAAAATTAAATTATAGATATCACATCTATAACATAAGTCATGATTTATATAGGTATCCATGTACCAGCAATGTTAAGCGTAATAATTTGAAATCATTTTTTCATGTATTGATTGTGCATGAAACTTATGGCTTTGGATTGCTAACTGACACTTGATATTTGATCTTACCAGCACATATCGTTATGTCCCAAACATTCATTGATCTGTATGTTTTTGCTCCAGTAACAACTAGCTGGGTTATTATCTTACTTGGTAACAAAATGCATCATACGGATAGTCATTAGCAAAGACAGATCTCGATTCATTCCTTTTAACAATAATGTTGTTTGTTGTGCTCTCTTTATATATATATTGTTTGAAATACCTAGATCAAAGCATGGTATGCAACAACATTTGAGGAACATATCTTGTACTCAACCTTTCCTCTAATAATAATACATCATACATTGCTCTATGTTTAAATGGTAGTACTCTTTCAATACCTCAGCCCTATAGGTTGTATTTATGCTCATGGGACCTGTGCTCAGGTTGTAAATTAGGTCTGAATGTTGTCCCAACAATCATTCCTTGAAAAGTTAGTGAAAAATGTCATGCCAAAGTGATAAGCATTGCACATAAATTTCCTTTCTCTGTCCTAAAGCCTATGATTTGTATTGAGTTCCAACGCTTTTGTTTACAACAGAAAATATGTAGCTTTATGATCTTTTCTTGCTTCTTAGTTTCCACAATATCAATTATGACTACTTGTACTAGTTTTAATATTTGTTCTACAAATTCACTAGCTCATAGGTATTATTGTGGTATTTGGACCCTGTCATGACCTCTAAAGAGTCCAATTCGCTAGATCCTTCGTACCTTTTCATTGTACCTCTAGTGTCTATATATATATATATATATAATATATATTCTTTTTTCTTTTTTAATATAACATTCAACATGTATTTCCATGATTGTTTCAGATTTATGCCTCACTTTGCTATAGAAGCACCTTTGCCTCCCCTATCCGTATACTTCCGTTTACCCATCATTTTCATCAAGTCAATGCTTTCAGACTTTACCACAACAGAAGATAAGGCACATAACCTACTAATTGGAACCAATTGCATTGCTATGTCGGCATCATTTTATATTTCAAACAACTTATCCATTAAGTCCCAATTTTTATCCTTTATTCAAGATATGGGAATCTTTTGAAGAATCTAAATTCAACTTTTACCTGTGCATTCAATTATTCTCTTCATAATGTTAAATTCTACATATTCGAGAATTAATTCGCCACTTAGTTTAATTGGAAGTGTTCTTTTAAGGAAACCTCTTTCTATGTCCTGAGATTCATGGTAAAAAGCTTCAACATATCGGTTTTGCAAATGCAAGTGTGTTTCTTCATCTGCCAAAGTGTTGCCTTCAGATACTGAGGAATCATTAATGTCTTCTCTCACTGTTTCTACAGAAGGGCTGAGAGATTCTTCAGCATCAGAATGTAAAAAAAAAAAAAAAAATACTATTTTGTAAAATCTCAATTCTATGTGTTAACAGGAGATAATAACCTGCTCTCCCCAGAAATGTCAGGAGCACTATCTTCATCTCTCCAACTACCATGCATTGAAGCAAAATCACTAGAATTATCCAACTCAGAGTGCCACTCTTGCTTTAATTTATGTGCTGCCCATCTAGATCACTGTGTCTTGCACACCAGCTCGGCCATTTCCTGTTCATGAAATTTAAGATTCCTTGAATGCTTGATCAAAGAGTTTAGAGGCACAATATCATCCTTTGTTCTTTCCTTCCTCTCCATGAAAAATAATATAATAAAAAACACCTCCCCTCATGCAAATTTTAAATTATACATAGTTCTATTAACTTTCACATTGGAAGAGTCCAAATCAACCATTTTTGTCTTTCCCTGATTTCAGTGCTAGGCTCGTCCTGAACAATTTGTTTGATGTATCATTTCTATAGTAAGTAACCTTTTCAGTGCCCTAATGTTGTTGGAACACAATCTTAGATATGGTAGTACATTGTCTAAACTCTTGAATGATGAGGAATCTCAATCAGCAATTCCTTCTATCCAGCTGTTCCCCTGCTAATATCTCAAGTGAATGATACGTTTCAACATTCTTTATCGCTGTGGATGGTTTCCCAATGAAGCTTTTGGAAATCCATATCATTTGTCAATTTCTAAATATCTAAAGTAAATGCTGACAACAGATTTTCGAATTGTCGTTGTAATTACTTACATGACATTAGCAGATTTTCAGGTTCAATAGTAATTTTATTAACCGGGTATATAACTACATAATCCTAACCTTCTAGAATCAACCATTCCATTTTATAATAACTCTAATACCATAGCGCCACTTGAAAGTGCTCTGCATTATTGAACATTTCGACTTATATTCCGTGTTTCATTCAACGTTTATTGTGAAGGATTTGTAAATTCATTCAACTGTCTCTTCGGTCGTTTATAATAATACAATCACATTACTTTCCTTCAAGTTAAATCAGCAAAATATCAAAAGCAACTGAAAATAATACAAAATCCTATTAGTCACAAATGATATTTCTCATGTGACAGGGATAGCACCATTCTGCAAGATATACTCCGATCAATAATGTGTGTAGTAGTAATGGTGTTGCTATTGCAAATCATGCAACAGAACTTTGCGCATTGAAATTTGCACAACCTGGTCTAAGCAACATTAACTCTACATTCCAACTAAATACACTACCAATGCCTTTTAATTAAGCTAATTTTTTGAAAAAATCAAGAAACAAGAGTTTGATTTTACTTACAGAGCCATGTAGATAGTGATAAGATATACATTGACACTCCTTCAAGATAACCTTTCGAATTTAAATCCTAAGTATCAGCTTTAACAACCCATAACATAATTTTGAAACTGATCTCATATCTATGGTATATGCTTTCATTCCTACATGTTTAACGCTAAACATAGGTATAGCTATTAGTTGTGGAAGTCCAAGGATGTTGTTTAGCAAGTCTTGTAACAATTGGAATACAAGTTTTGAATATTCTACAAGACCTAGATTTAGAGGAAGTAGTGAACAAATAATAACATTGAAAGAAGACAAGAACCACAATATTTGAGGTGTCAAATTAGAATATATATATATAATCTAGGATATGCACAATTATGTTATAACATATTATTAGAAAACTATATAAAAACTAATGAATTGAACAAGAATAATTCTTCATTCAAATCAATTATTCTAAAGGTATGTTGAATATGATGATATAGTATATACAAATACCTTTAAAACTAATAAAGTGACAAGTAACACCTCTATATTACAACTATACCTTTGATGTTAACAATTGTCTTATGCTTTAAAATTATAATCACTAAAATATCTTTACACAAATGCTTTAATAGTAAAGTAAATAGTTGAAATAATGTCCTAGATAATTTTACTAAAAGGAATTTATGTCCCTTCAAATCATCTTTTTTTTTTTTTGCAAGAGTGCAAGAAAAGACAATTCATGATGGGAAGACCAACTTGATGTTCGAACTCTTGTTCAGCCTTTAGACCCTCTTGTTCAAAAAGCATGCAGTTATTTCTCTTCGGTCAGCATATTCGTCAGATCACACTCAACCTCAGCAAGACTCATTACTGTCTTCTATATCCAGACTGTTTCTTGACCGTACTAAAGGAATTCAGCTCCAATACTTGATCACATTTGCCTAATGGAAACCTTTGCTTGCTTTGCCGGTTGCAAAGAAGTTCGTGTGAAGATTGTGGCTTTCTTGGAAGCCCTTTTTTTTAAACGACTCTAACTGTGTTCAGTTCTTTTAATAATATTTTTTTTTTAGCATATATAATTTTATTATACATATTACTAGTATGACAAACTCTTAATGAGTGTGTGCTGTGTATTTTTTATGTAATCACTTTAACGAAACCAACCAAAACCAGTCTTTTGGGCTGTGCTCTAGTGGCAAGTTAGAATGCTTGCCACAATGATGACCCAGATTCAAAACCTAGTGGGCATTCTCATCAAGTTAAAGCAATTGACCCAAACATTCACAGGTGTCGGTCATGTTAACCCAGCAACACTGGTTCTGTGCTAAGGCAGAGAACGTGTTAATGGTATTTAACCATGCTATTGAGATCTTTGTAGATAAAATCATGAGCAAGTTGAGTGACCTCAATACCAAGTTTATAAACTAGGAGTTCTACCCTGTCCAGTCAAACAGGTTTACTTAAGCCAAAGGAGAAAAACCTTATATTTTCCCCTCTTCTCAAAGTACCTGATACTCTACTATAGGGCTTTCAGAGGTGATTACTCTAATTTAATCTCTCTGTATGAGAGTATTTAAATAACTCGTGCGGTGACTAGTGAAATAGACTTGGGTCATATGCTATATGGTATTTAGTATCAACTCTTAATCAAATGTCCATGAACTCTTGTAGCTTTAGGGTTACTGTGGAAAAGGAACAATACGTGAGGAAAACTTTGGACATCCAAGTGCCCAAGTATGCTTAATTAAAAATAAATAAAATGGTTTGAAAATTAGAACCGTGAATCAGATGGCATATTGAAGGACCAAAAGAAACCCCGTAACAGCAGCGGATTGAAAGGTAATTTTAGAAAGAAATAATTCGGTACCTGTGAGCTCAATCTTCAACGCTGGAGTTCTTGTTGGAGAAGATATCGTGAGGAGCATTATTCCTCTTCCTTGAGTGGTGCAAATCAACGTCAGGTTCGGCGTCCTTGTTGCATTTGGCTTCCTCTTGGGTTTTGTAGAGCTGAGCCCTTAGTTCTAACAGTGAAGACATGCCCACCCCTTCTATGCTATGTTGCAGGAAACGTGGTATAGAGGTCTGTTTCCGTACGGAAACGGGTACGAAACGCGGAAACGTGTTTGGTACGGCCGTGAAACGTGTTTCCGGCCGTACTGCCACGTTTCCCGAAACAGAAACGTGGCCAGTACGGCCGGAAACGCGTTTGAGGGCCGTACAACCCACGTTTCCTCATTAACTTGTGTTTTTTTAATTTTTTTTTTTAATTTGTTTTTTAATTTACTTTTGGGGTATGTTAGTGACTTCTTGTTGCTTCTAGATGCGTGTCTAAAGTTATAAAAATGAATTTTTGCCCTAGTGTTGATAGGCAGTTCATCAGGAAGTTTGGGGGATATGTAGTTCATGGTAATGTTAAATTCTTAAAGTAAAAGTGATATTCTCCTTTATTTTTCATTTTCATCCTTTTACTTAAATTTTTAACATTACCATGAAATGACTCAGGATGTTTGAGCGTGGTTTTGCCCTCATTGGATTTCATATGGAGAAAGTAGAATTTTAGATCTCACTCAAAATCCAGCAGACTTATTTGTTTTTCAGGATTTCAGGATTGGAGGGATTGCAATGTTTCCATTAGATTTTATCATGTACTAGGGTATGGAATTTGTATTTAATCAAGAGAACCAAGCCCTCTATGCAGGGGAAACTCCTAATAATCAAGATCATGTAGGGTACTAGGGTATGAAACGTGTATTTAATCAAGAGCACTAAGGTCGTTCAACTATGTAG
>APFE030442700.1:3988-23696 GCA_000404065.3 Pinus taeda | reverse complement strand
GATCGGAAAAGTACTAATGGAAATGCGTTCTTCCTAGGAGACTGTTTAGCATCCTGTCTCAGCAAAAAACAGTCATCCATATCTTTATCCACAGCCGAAGCCGAGTATATAGCTGCAACAGACTGTTGTACTCAAATACTATGGATGAAGGAAGCTCTAAAAGATGTCAACATAGGTACAGATCAACCGATTACCATCTATTGTGACAACACAAGTGCTATCAGTCTCAGCAAAAATCTAGTGATGCACTCAAGGACCAAACACATACCAATCAAGTATCATTTCCTCCATGAGCAAGTAGCTGAACAAAACATCGTCCTAGAATATATCAGTACTAAGGAGCAGATAGTTGATATTTTCACAAAACCTCTTCCTTGAGAAGCATTCAAACATCTTTGTCAAAAGATGTGGGTTATCTCTTTAGCATCACTCAAGATCATTCACAAAGATGCTGCAAGACAGGGGGAGCAGTTCTACAAGGGGAGCAGGTTGACAGGGGGAGTCCGTATGCATTCCTTTGCCATTGATGTCAAAAGGGGAGAGCAGAAGAATATTTCCATCAATAACAAAGGGGGAGATTATTGATATAGATTGTCATTGATGTCAATATGGTCATATAAGAAGAACCAAGAGGAGCTACAAACAAAGCCATATCGGAGGAGCACTGCTTGTAATACATGTCCAAGAAGCACCTACAGGAGTGTTGCTTGTAATACATGCCAAAACAGAGCTATCGAAGCCATACTTATAGACCATACATATATACCAAAGAAGAGGAGCAAACAGAACAAATGCAAACAGAGCCATCGGAGAAATGGAGGAAGCAGACAGAGGTTTCGGGAGCAAACAGGGCATATTACACTATCGGGAGCACATATATATGCCACAAACTCATGTATCAGTGGCAAAAACATATATATACGTGCATTCATACTATCGAAGGCAAAAACCATACATAGAGGCATATACACTATCGGAGTGGAAAAGGCAGAATTCATAGAATTCATACAAATATACCACAGTTTACACTATCAGAGGCGGAAGAATGAGCTATAGTGGAATACACTATCGGAGCGGGCAAATATATATGTATATCGGCGACAGCGAAATCGGTGGTTTCTACCATGCCATCACCCCAAAACCCCCGACTGCAATATATATATGTAGATATCATATAACTGCAATACATGCGGACCCGCTGCAACATTGTGCTATGGTTTAATGCTATATTGCATCCACCCATCGCAACAATACACAAAGGAATGTCACTCTCTCGAGCGTCGATTGCAATGTAAGTCACAGACCCGATGGTCTGACTGTAACACAACTCAATGCTATATCGCATCCGCTGGAGGATCGACCCATCGACCATCGGTGATGTCATGGGGTCAATGTATAAAGGACCCCCGGAAGTCTTGAGCCCCGATTGCGATAAAGACCGGACCCGATACAGGAATAGACGCAAGTAAAATAAATTTGAAGTCCGCTCTCTAACAGTTTCGCCTGTTTTTGCTCATATTTCCTGTGTATGCGTATATTTGGCTTGCACACGGTTTGAAGGCGAAAGTGCACTATAAAACACTCCCGATAGTTCAGAAGGACTGGACGATAGTCCAGTAGGCTAAATCAAGCCGATTGCGATTGCGATTGGGATGTGGCACGTCCGTTGCACAAAGTTGTCTCTGGGTATGCCTGATATCATTGGAAAAATGGGGTTCCGTTACAGTTTGAACAGGCAGCAGTTTGTTTTGCTCTGTGTGTTTTGGTCCTCTCTCATGAATGAACGTGTCCTGTGAGCATGAAGAGACAGAGGGAGCTACAGTGATCGAGTAGCCAGGAAGCTGAAGGGTAAGCCAGCACAGAAGGAGCTGAAGCAAGTATTGTGGAAGTCAAAGAGAACAAAAAAAAAAAAAAGAGAAGACGCAGGTTGGAGGAATCAGGAGTATATATATATATATATATATATATATAACAACAGAAACAGAGAATATGTTGTTGATATATATGAATCATTAGTGAGAGTGGAAGCTGAAGAACAAGCTGGAGATAGGAGAGGCCAGAGAAGCAAGAGAACAGGAGAAGAGCAGAAGCTCAGCAGGCTTGGGAGCAGAGAACTGCAGCGGAATAGTTTAAATCAGATTTGGGTTGGAGCTCAAGAGGTTTGAGCCTCGGAACTGAACAGGATTGAAATCCTTGGGAGTTGGTGCTCTTGAGTGCAGAACTATTGCAAAACAGAGTTGGTGCTCTGGAGGTTGGAGCCTCACTGAAGTCCAAGTTGGAGCTTGGCAACTAATTGCAACCAGAATATTAATGATATATATATATATATATATATTGTGTTATTTCATTGTATTGTTTTGTGTTAATAAGAGCATTAATTCTGGCTATCTAATTCTGTGTTCTATATGTGTGTGTGTGTGTGTGTGTGCTTTTGGTAACAACAAGAACAACAAAGTAAGAAACACTGATTCACCCCCCCCAGTGTTTCCAACAAGCCCTGTTCTCCATGAACTTTACATCTCGTCGAACCACTACCTTCCTGCTCCCTGAAAGATAGATTCTATATGCCTTAGCGTTCTCGATATATCCCACTAGATATCCTTTTTCCGCAGTTTGATCCAGCTTTTTCCTCTTTTCCTCGAGTACGCGGCAATATGCTAAACTCCCAAATATCCTAAAATGACTGACTTCAGGCGTCTTCCCTGTGAAAACTTTCTCTGGAGTAATCTTGCCCAATGCCCGATGAGGAGTCCTGTTCTGAACATAGACTGTTGTGTTGCATGCTTCTGCCCACAGGGATTTTGGCATATCCTGATCATACATCATGGCCCTAGCTACTTCTACAATAGTCCTGTTCTTCCTTTCTGCTACTCTGTTATGCTCCGGATTGTAAGGAGCTGTCCACTCTCTTCTAATGCCCTCCTTAGCGCAAAAATCAGTGAAGTCCTTATCGACATACTCTCCACCATTATCTGAGCGCAAAACTTTTATTTTCTTCCCAACCAAATTCTCCACCAGAGCCTTGAACTCTTTTAATCGATAAAAAACCTCGTCCTTGGTTTTCAGAAAATAAATCCAAGTTCTCCTTGAATGGTCATCAATGATGGTAAGGAAGTACTCGGCACCACTAAGAGCTTTAATGCACATAGGTCCACAGATATCTGAGTGTATCAATCCTAGTACACTCTTGGCCCTGTTTTTACTCTAGGAAATGTTGATTTGGCATACTTTCCTAGAGCACATCCTCTACATACATCATCTCGTTCCGTACTAAGATCCGGAACTCCTGTTACAGTGCTCTTGAGAATTCTCAGAGCCCTATGGTGCAAATGTCCCATTCTTTTGTGCCATAGTTCATTCAAATCCTTCTCTCCATGACTCCCTATTAATGCCATTAGTGATTCTAGTTGTAGTCTATACAACCTGTTACTTTTGATCCCGATCTGTACTTTCTTTTTCCTGCTCAGGTGTTTGACATATACTTTCTCCTTGATGAAGAAGACGCCATAGCCTTTGCCTTTAAGTTACGACACGGAAAGTAAGTTCATCCCCAATCTTGGTACATGTAGCACATTGGTAGCACAGAACCGCTCTCCCAATTCTGTTTGAAAAACTATGTTACCCCTCCCTATTGGAGTACACTTTGCCTTGTTCCCCATGGTGATCTGAAAGTTCATTGTCTCCTCCCGATAATCTAATAAACATTCCCGGATTCCCGTCATATGCCAAGAGGCTCCACTATCTATATACCATACCTCTGATGATGCAGAACTAGTCATACAAGCCACTTCTTCTTCTAGCCTAGAAGCCAACATAGAGAAATCGAATCTCTTTCTCTTGTGCAATTCTTTGAAAATCAGTGCGAGTCTCCTGACGTAGATGCCTCTGCATCATGATCTCGACCCATAATTGATTTTCCCTTCCTATCTCTGATTACTTGCTCTAATACCATGTGAAAAATCTATCATTGCAACAACTGATTTACTTTACCTACTTATTTTCCAATAAGTTATTTATGAAATTCCTTCAATAAACATTAAAATAAATTATGTTGCAGATATCACCCCATAATACAAAAACAAACACATGCACAAGAATCGACACAGATATTTTGGACAACAGTCCCCGGAAAAACCCAATGTGGGAAACCCAGTGCAGCAAGGGAGGATTTTATTATTCAACAATTCTTCAGTACAACAAGGTGCCAAACTGGCTTACCCAACAGAGAGAAAAATCTCCAGCACTTCTCCAAACTCTGCGTCAGCCTGGCTAACCTCTGCGCTAAGTCACCAGGTTCGTGTTCGAGTTCGAGTTCGGCAACCTTGAAATTCGAATAAAGTTCGGCAACTAAAATTTTGTCGATAAAGTTGGAAATAAAATTCGACATATAGAAATTCGAAAAAAAATTTATATATATAAAAAAAATCAATTTAAAGTCAAATTCAAAGTCCATAATGCACATTGCAAACACATAAGATTATTGCTCAAACATTTAAATCATTTCCACATTATTTTATAAACCATGAAAGCAAGTGCCAATAAAGAACCAACTTCCATACATAGTAAACAAGGTGAGAAATTCATCATAGACATTGGCACCCATATCAAATTCAACAAAACCATGGGCCATATCAAATTTCATATATTGAAAAACAATCTGATAAAAAGTATTCAAAATATAAAAACTCGAAAGTTTAAAGTAGCTTGGCAGTTTTAGAAAATTGTAAGTAAACTAGAAGTCTAAAACAGGGACACAAGTTTTATTCTTGATGTTCCTGTGGCCCACTTGTTATATCAAAAAGTTCTATATTATCAGGAGCAGTAGGAGCTGTGAATCCTCTAGATGCTTTAACATCATATTCATCACTCAATTCCTTGTCAATGTCACTATCAATGTAAAAATCAACTTCATCCCTTGATGCATTTGGAACAGGATCGATCCACGGAGCAGAGGAATTGGATGACTGTTTAGCCACATTTTTCAAAGCCAATTGCAAGTTACTATGAACATAAACAAGATCTTCTAATCTTTCAGATAACAATCTATTTCTTTTCTTGGAATGAATGTCGTCAAAGGAACTCCAATTCCTTTCACATGTTGATGCACTTGATCCCTGGCTTAAGATACGAATTGCAAAATTTTGCAATTTTGGTGCCCCTGAACCATAAAATTCCCACCATATTGCTGGATCACTTATGCTCCTATCCTACTTTATTGATTGTGTTCCAAATGACCCTTCTTCTAACCTGTATGCTCTCAACTGGCATCTGATCAAACCCGCAATTACTGGATCTGGATTTAGCTTCTCAATAGCCTGGATAAGTCCATTCATGACTTCTTCATCCCTATGTCTTGATAACCCAAACAATCTAGGGTCCAAATAGCATGCTGCTACATGTAATGGACTATGAATCATCTTCCATCTTTGATCAATTAAATCCCATATCTCCTGGTAATCAACTTCCACATTATTAAAAGCACTTGCAATGGCCTCTTTGCAACGATCAATGCTTTCATAAACAAAACCCATACAAAGTTTGTCACAATCAACCATGCGGAGCACATTAACAATTGGGCCACATATTTTTAAAACCTTGTTTTGCATTTTCCCAAAAGCCATTATTGAGCACTATTTGTTCAACATTTTTCCTCATAGTTTCTTTTGAAAAGGTAGATCTCTCCCACTCAGTATTGCAAAAAACATCTCTTAGGCTTGCTTTTCCCGTAACAAATATTTTCCGAGTACTATAAAAAGTGGTAAACCTTGTATCACAAGGCCTCAACAACTCTTCTGATGCATTCTTCCTATATATGCTCAAAGTGAGACGATGGTTGATGATGAAGTTTGCAATTGTTTTGGCTCTTCGGATTGTCTCATTGACCCAAGGAAATTTGGCTAAGTCATGCAACATGAAATCCAAGCAGTGCACTGCACAAGGGGTCCAATAAATGTGATTATACTTTTCCATAATCAGTTTCCTTGCACCAACACAATTTGATGCATTATCTGTAATAACATGGACCACATTTTTCTCCCCAATCTCTTGAATTGCTTCATCCAAAATTCCAAAAATAAATTTTGATGTCTTCACTCGATCCATTGCATTTACTGCCTTCAAGAAAAGTACCCCTTGAGGACTATAAGCAAGCACATTGATCAATGGGCGATGACACAAATATGACGAACCATCTCTCAAAATTGTGCATCCTATATGCTTCCAAGACTCTTTGATCTGAACCAACTTTTCTGTCACTCTGTCTTTTGTTTTCTTTAGCAAAGTTGCCCTTAAAGCTTCAGATCCGGGAGGAACATAGCCCTTCCCAAAATCAATGGCCTTTTTAATTACATTTTTAAAATATGGACTTCTCGCCACATTAAAAGGAATTGCACATGCATAAAAGAATTCTGCAACAACATCATCAACTTCTTGTCTCTCCACAGGTTTCCAGAATTGATTTAATGTTTTGGTTCTACCTATTTTTACTTGAGTAGAACTTGATCCACCAATGGTTGAAATTGAATTAATAGTGTTGGAGGATGACATGGCAATCTCCCTCTCAATTTGCTGCCTCTTATTTTCTCTTTTCTCTTTTTCCATCTTTGAAGTGAAATAGTCTTTCTCCACTGCAGTTTTTTGTTTATCAGAGATCTTAGTGCAGCCTTCAACACCACCTCCACTTCCATTTCTAATACTAAGAAGGTGATCCATTGCTCTAGTTAAAGAGCTAGTGAATTGATGTCCACACCACTGACACAAAAGATTTTCCCCCTCTTTTTTGACAAAATTCCATGTTACAACAGTTGATTTTGGGGGTGCCATTGAAATTTGAAGGTTCTAAACTTCTTATTGTTGAAAACTGAAGTGAAGGCTTGAACCCTGGAATGCCTGCAATATTTTTCAATTTACATTTTAATTAGTTTTATATTTTTTTGTAGAATGAAATTCTGAAACTATAATTTATAAAATAAATTTATAGAGTCTGGATCTCTCAAGCTGAAGCCTGAGAGTCGAGATACTATATTAAAAAAACTAGTAAATTGTAATTTGTATATATTAACCTATTAATTTTTAACTGATAAAAAAAATGTGCATTTTATTTTTGACTTGCCTAGAGGCTGGAGTATGGTCAATGTGGCTTGCTGAAGGCTGAAGCCTGAGGCTGTGACGCCAAGTCTTACAATTTGGTTGAACAGATGCTCGGGAGTCTAGACAGTGGACTCTGGAGTTGACATCATTGGCCATGGGATGGGGAGTCTAGACTCTGGAGATGGCGTAGGCTATAGTGGGCCTAGACTCCAGTGGCAATGTTATAGCCTATGACGCTGTCAGGCTGTTGTGCGCTCGTCGCTCATTGCTACTGCTCAATGGAGGCTCACAGCTCTATCACAAGTCACGACTCACCTCTAGGCTATAGGCTATGTATGTGATTTGTGAGAATGAAACAAAAAGAAACCCACCCTGCCCACGACATACATAAACAACGATTTGTCATTTTTTTTTTTAACAGTGGCGAGAACGAAACCCTAAGTAACTTAGATGGGCCCGCATAAAAATCACTTTTCTTAAACCGAATAAAATCGAACTTGAACGAATTTAATGGCCAATTTCAAGACGAATTTAATTTTTGGCGATTAAGTTCGGGTTCGAGTTTGTCATTTTGTTTAGCGAACCTGATCGAACAAATTCGAGTTTGCTTGAAGTTCGGTGAATTTTGAATCCCTAGGATTAAATTCACTAAACTCGATGACTTAGCCTATATCTTGTGTCCTCTGTCTCATTGTTTATTATGTTTTGGTAGTTGTTTGATGAAAATACACTATAATAATCAAGCTAAAGAAGAACCTAATGAAGGAATTTAAAAAGTATTCACAAGAAGTTATCATTGCAAAAGAAATCTCCTACATCTTGTTGCCCTAAATTTCTCAACATGGTTCCAGAGCTAAGATGACAAGTGAAGGAAGGGTAGCTCATTAAAGGACACTCAAGCCCTCAAGGATCAAAGTTCTAGAAGGGGATCAAAGCATCAAGAAGATCCTTTCATCTCAAAGGCATTTCAAAGGAAGTATCAATACCCTAGCTTTCTTAAGGAAAGAGTCTACACTTGAAGCATTTTTGGAACCTCACTCAAATTTTCATCTCAAGAAAGAAGACCTCAATAGATCCTACCTCTACTAAAATTCAAGAAGACCTACAAGCGAAGCATCTTGAAGTCTACTCATCCAAGGGAAGCTAGAAGAAAGGAGTTGTTATCATCATCGACGATTCAAGGTGGTCTCCCTCTCTTTGGGTCAAGGATCATTTTGAGGGAAGACATCTTCTTCAAGAAGAAATCTTCTATAACCACATCATCAAAGATCAAGAAGGCAACAAATTGAAGATATTGTCATCAAGGAGTATCTTCTCAAGTAAGTAATTTTATCCCTACATCTGAATCAATCAAAATGTCTCTTTGCAAGGAGAGCAACAAGCTGGTTGGGTTAGTTAACTTTCTAGCATGGAAGAAGAGGATCGATTTGATCCTCATAGAAAATGAAGTTGTGGAACATATTAAGGGCTCAATAACTAAACCTCTAAAGGAAGAAGCTCAAGCACTTGCAAAGTACATGAAAGAGGAAGTAAGAGCTCAAAGTGTTAAAATTTTGGTACCAGAGAACAAGTGGTTCCCTAAGGCTTTGATCTTTGGCCTAGGGAAAAGTGTCCAAAATTATTTGTACTTTTCTCCTAAAGTGACTTTATAAGTGGTAAGGTTAATTTAATTTAAAAGTGACTTTATAAGTGGTAAAGTTACATTCTAATTTAAAAGTGACTTTATAAGTGGTAAAGTTACATTCTAATTTAAAGATGACTTTATTAAAGCCAATGAAAAATTAGAAAGTGAAAAAGTGACTATGGAAATAAAAGGCTAAGTGGGCCTTTATTTAAGTGGGTGAGTTAAAAAATAGAAAGTGAGAATTAAATGCACATTTATTCTCATCCCTAGATCTAAATGAATCTCAGCCATTAGATCTTGGGGTAACCCAAGAGGTCATTTAGAGAGTAAAAGGAGAAGAGGAGGAAAAGATCATTCATTCTTTCATGAGCATTTGAGAGAAAGAGAAGGGAGAGCAAGGAGAAATTTTCTGAGCAGTGAGGAAGTGAAGGAGAGCAGCAAGAAGACATTTCAACAAATCTGGGCCGCAACATTTATTGGCACACATCCCAAAGCAAAACTGTAAGACAGGAGAAAGGCACAAATATCGAGAAAGAGGGACAACAACATGGGCACGAATTTCAAGGTAGTCATATCACTGAAATTCATACGCTCTGTACAATTCGTACAGCAAGTTATGGGCATGTTTTTCAAGGCAGGTCATACATCATTTAATGTTGTTTTATTGCTGGAATTTTTTTTGTTTTGGCTATTTGTTGATTGGCATGATTTTTGAGGTGGAGTTCAAGCACGAAAATTGAGATAAGTTGTAATTTGTGGTTGCTGGAATTTTTACTATGTATTTCAATTTCTCTATAAAAGCATTTTCAAAAATAAAAAAAGAGCTCTCAAACTAGTTTTCCCCAAGAGTTGTAGGGGGTTTTTCCAGGGTCACATTGACCAAAAATTGCTTTGTTATTTTCTATGTGTGGCTGTCATAATTTTGTTGTGTTTTATTTCTGCAATTTTAGCAGTTGTGAAATCTCTAAATTTGTGTTTTCAGAAAATTATTGTCATTTCCAGATTTTAGAATTTCTATCATGTTTGGATTTAAAACTAAATGCATGGAGTGATGAGGAAAACTGATAATTGGAGTGGGGGTTGAAATTTCTTCATGGTATCAAATCTTGGTTCGCTGAAAAGTGCAGTTTGAGACAGCAAAGTGAAAATTACAGCGAGCTGATTTTTACGCAGAAAACAGAAACATTTACCACAGATTTGATAATTTCAATTTGGTAGGACAGAGAAACATGTCTTTGGGTATGAGAGTTGAAGACAGGTTGGATGGGCAGAAAAACTATAATGCATGGAAGGAGAGAATCCAGAGCATCTTTCAGGAAGTAGAAGTCTGGGGCATTATGGTAAATGTTGATTTGGGGTAGCATCGAATGTGCTCTAGCCACGAAATTTGGGGGTCTTCAATACCAAGAAAGGGTTTGATCAGATTCTAAATAGTTCAGAAGATATTAAAATAATTAATATTTTTAATGGAGTCCCTAAGTCTAAACTTACGGAAATTAAAATATTAATGTGGATTAATATAAAACTGTGTTAGAATGGTCCAAAAGACATAGATCAAACCAGATATAATCTTAACTATCGATTAGGGACTTAATCTCGGTCGTTGATATGTCAATGAGAAATGTATAAGAGGAGGCTTGAGGGTCACTTGGAGAACACACTAAGGGAGACCAGTCAGTTCAATTTCTAGAGCAGGGTTAGCTGAGAAATTGAACTAGTGGTCTGGAGAGTAGTCAAGAGGCAGCAAGTACGAAATAGAGAAACGGGAGATCAGCACAGAGGCAGAAAGGGTAGATGCAGGGCCAAAGGGAGCCACGCAGAGCCAGCAAGGCCTACGTCATCCATGCAGAGGCTACAGGAGTGACGCAGAAGGCCAAAGAGGTTGCGCAGAGTCTCAACAGGCTGACACAGAGAGTTTCAGGTCACGCAGAGGTCAATAGGGCTGACACTGGGTTCAGAAGAAGTGTTGGAAAATTTGTCTATATGTGGGTAAGCCAGTTTGGCACCCTGTTGTACTAGAAAATCGCTGAATAATAAAATCCTCTTTTGTTGCACCAGTTTTCCCACATTGGGTTTTTCGAGGGACATTAGTCCAAAATAATTGTGTCAATGTGTTGATTCTTGTGCATATGTTTGTTTTTGTATTACAGTGTGATATCTGCAGCAGTATTTATTTTAATGTTTATTGAAGTAATTTCATGAATAACTTATGGTGAAATAAATAGGAAAAGTAAATCAGTTGCTACAGCGATAGAATTTTCACATGGTATCAGAGCAAGTAATTAGAGACAGAAAGGGAAAATCAGTTATGGGTCGAGACCACAATGCAAAAGCATCCACCTTAGGGGACTCACGCAGATTTTCAGAAGATTGCACAAGAGAAAGAGATTTCGATTTCTCTATGTTGGTTTCCAGGCTGGAAGAAGTGGCATGCATGACTAGTGATGCATCATCAAAAGTATGGTATATAGACAGTGCAACCTCGTGGCATATGATGGGAATCAGGGAGTGTTTCTCAGAATATCGAGAAAAGAAAATGAACTTTCAGATCACCATGGGGAACAAGGCAAAGTGTACTCCAGTAGGGAAGGGTACCATAGTTTTTCAGACAGAATTGGAAGAGCGGTTCCATGCCACAAATGTGCTGCATGTACCAGGATTAGGGATGAACTTACTTTCCGTGTCACAACTACAAGGCAAGGGCTACGACGTCTACTTCATAAAGGAAAAGGTAACGTAAAACACTTGAACTGGAAAAAGAAAGTGCAAATTGGGATCAAAAGTTATCAATGTATATATTACAACTAGAATCACCAGTGGCACTAATACGCAGTCATGGGGACAAGGACTTGAACAAACTATGGCACAGAAGGATGGGTCGCTTGCACCATGGAGCTCTGAGAATTCTTAGGAGCACTGTAACAGGAGTTTCGGATAACGAGATGATGTATGCAGGGGATGCGCTCTAGGAAAGTATGCCAAGGCGACATTTCCTAGGAGCAAACGCAGGGCCAAGAGTGTGGATTGATACACTTAGATATCTGCAGACCTATGTCTGTCAAAGCTCTCAGTGGTGCCAAGTATTTCCTTACCTTCATTGATGACCACTCGAGGAAAACTTGGATTTATTTTCTGAAAACCAAGGATGAGGTTTTTTGTCGATTCATGGAGTTCAAGGTTCTGGTGGAGAATCTGACTAGGAAGAAAATAAAAGTTTTGCGCTCAGATAATGGTGGAGAGTATGTCGATAAAGACTTCACTGATTATTGCGCTAAGGAGGGCATCTGAAGAGAGTGAACAACTCCCTACAATCTGGAGCAGAATGGAGTGGCATAAAGGAAAACCAGGATTATTGTAGAAGCAGCTAGGGCCATGTTGTATGATCAGGATATGCCAAAATTCTTGTGGGCGGAAGCATGCAACACAACTATCCACGTTCAGAACAGGACTCCTCATCGGGCATTGGGCAAGATTACTCCAGAGAAAATCTTCACTGGGAAGACACCTGAGGTTAGTCATTTTAGGATATTTGGGAGTTTAACATATTGTCGCATACTCGAAGAAAAGGGGAGAAGCTGGATCATACTGCAGAAAAGGGATATCTGGTAGGATATAGTGAGAACGCTAAGGCATACAGAATCTATCTTCCAGGGAGTAGGAAGGTAGTAGTACGACGAGATGTAAAGTTCATGGAGGACAGAGCTTTCAAAAGATCTCGCGAAAAGCCTTCCGAGGAGCAGTCGAAAGAGGATCCGTTGGTCATGCCTCTTCAACCAACAGAAGTCAAGAATTCTTCCTCAAGTCAGGAAGATTCTCAGGATGAGGAGGAGCGAACAGAAGCACCTGCTGGCAGAGGAAGAACTAGCAAGGAACTTCGTCAGATTCTGCGTGATGCAGAGAACTTCATCGATGAGCCAAGGAATAGTAAGAGGGAGTGAAAACAGCCAGACAGATATCAGGCATTAGTAGCTCAGGATGGAGAATCTGCCAGTTTCAAGGAGGCAGCTCAGCATCAAGTCTGGCTAGATGCGATGGTAGAGGAGTATAACTCCATAATGGTGAACGATGTTTAGGAGGAGGTGTCGAGGCCTCAAGACAGATCTGTGGTAGGTTCAAGATGGATCTACAAGATCAAATATGCTGCAGACGACAGTGTTGAGAAATATAAAGCCGGTTTGTGGCTAAGGGGTATGCTCAAAAGGAAGGGATTGACTATGAGGAAACCTTCACCCTGGTAGCCAGGTATACTTCTATTAGGACCGTGATATCTCTTGCAGCCTAGATGGGATGGGAGGTCCATCAGATGGATGTGAAGACAGCATTTTTGAACGAGGTAATAGAAGAAGAGGTATACATTGAACAACCAGAGGGCTTTGAAACTCATGAGAAGAAGTCTCATGTATGCAGACTGAAGAAAGCTTTGTATGGATTGAAGCAAGCACCGAGAGCGTGGTATGGTCGAATAGATGGCTACTTGCAGAAGATGGGGTTTGTCAAGAGTGACGCAGATTTGAATCTCTACTACCTGGTCATAGAGAACGAGTCCCTTCTTTTAGTATTATATGTGGATGATCTCTTTCTGACAGGATCATCCAGACTCATTGAGGACTCCAAGAAGAATCTAGCCACAGAGTTCGATATGAAGGATCTGGGACGAATGCACTACTTCCTAGGGTTGGAAGTTTGGCAGCAGAAAGGAGAATTCTTCCTTGGGCAAGGGAGGTATGCTACAGAAATCCTGAAAAGGTTCAGGATGGGAGACTTTAGACCTATGGCTACGCCAATGATCACCAACTGGAAGAAGATTGATGCATCAGAAGACAAGGATGTCGATCCCACCCTATACTGGCAGCTCATAGGGTCCCTAATGTATCTGGTCAATACCAGGCTAGATATTTGCTACGCTGTCAACATCTTCAGTCAATTCATGGTGGAACCAAAGAGGGCACACTGGGCAGCAGCCAAACACGTTCTCAGGTATTTACAGGGAACAGTTGATTATGGGCTCTTATACAGCAAGGGGAAGGATATCAGGTTGAGTGGATTTACTGATGCAGATTGGGTAGGAAGCTCAGTGGATTGGAAAAGTACCTCTAGGTACTATTTCAACATTGGATCAAAAATGACCTCCTGGTGCAGTACGAAACAGAATTCCGTGGCTCTGAGCTCATCTAAGGCAGAATATATGGCAGCAAGCACAGCTTCGTGTGAGGCCATATGGCTTAGAAAACTATTGGTGAACCTATTCAAAAGAAATATGGAGGCGACCAGGATCATGTGTGATAATCAGAGTTGCATCAAACTCTCTAAGAATCCAGTGTTTCATGATAGGTCGAAGCATATTGATATCCGGTGTCACTTTGTCAGAGATTGTGTCTAATGAGGAGCTGTACAATTGAGCTACACTCCTACAGGAGAACAGGTGGCAGATATTCTCACCAAGGCCCTTGGAAAGTCAAAATTTGACTACTTATGGGAAAAGATGGGGATCATAAAGAACTCCTTTCAGAAGTAGAAATGAGTGCATTAGCAACACGAATGAAGAGGGAGTTCCAGTGCAGATGCAGTGTTGGGAGAAAGGACCAGCAGGAGCACAGATGCAGAGGGAGTTGCAATGCGGATGCAATGTTGGGAGAAAGGACCAGCAAGAGCACAGATGTAGAGGGAGTTGTCGTACAGATGCAGCAATGGCAGTAGCAGAGTCATGGGCAGCAAAACAGGATGTGATAGTGCAGAGGATGTTGGGCGAGGAGGCTTAACATCAGCACAGGGACCGATGCCAGATGATCAAGGTGATACTCAGTGAGGAGTATTACTAGAGCGCAGTCCTCGCTAAGAGGGAGTGTTGATTTGGGGTAGCAGAAATTCCAACTTAGGTTAAATGACGAATGGGAAAAGAACAAATAAATAAATCATAAACCTCTTGATCCACTAAAGCAATCTTCATATCATTATGAGGAGGTCATATACTCCATTGAAAAATGGCTAATTGATGGAGACTTGGATAGCAAGGGAACTGAGGAGAATCAGGTTTATAGTTATGAGATTGATCCATGACCCATGTCAGAGCATAAGTAGAATGGACAAAGGCAAGTCAAAGAAGTCTTGGATACTTTGAATTTTCCATCATTACATCTTCAAAAGTAGCCAGAAAGGTCTACTTCGATCACCTCAACATCAACATCACAATCTGTTAAGAAGAAACGAAAAAAGCAAAAAGGATTTAGTAAATTTGATGGCCATGTACAACACAGTGTTGGGATTGATCAAAGTCCTCAAATATTCAGAATTGAATAGGTCACATTAGAAAAGCAGCCCATGGATCTGCCTTAAAGTAAGTAGGTTCTCAACATAAACTTCATTAAGGGCATTTGATGCTATGGGGCATCTTTTTGTATCATATTTCTAACGTTATACCTTGTCATTTTTGTTTAATTAGTTTTATTTCATGAATAAATCATCATTTATGCTCTTAGAATAAATTTCCATTGCTTCATTTATGTACTTGATGATATTTTTGAATGGATACTGCTGATATATGTCTTTTGTCGGTGGATGCAGATTCCAGATTCTTGCACACTATCACTTCATATCTAGCATGCATCCCCATATGGAGCCAAATGTTGACCACTAGAGTGGCACCTGATGATTATATGAAGACTCCATGCCCAAGGATGATTCAGAGGACACTTGTACTATCAGATATCATTAGTCAACAGAGTTTTTTTAACTCTACTTCTATCTTCTCATCATCTTTCTTGTACCTAGATTCCACACCCTGCGGGGAATTGTAATAAGTGATACTAGTAATGATGAGTTTTTGAGTCTGTAACAGGCCTAGGATGTTGGGACTTGATCAACAAATGAGTAAACCTTGGAGTGTTTTTTTTTATCTAGTTAATTATCCCTTTTTCAGAGGCGGATAATTTTTTAGGTTTTTCACTCACGTTTTACCCCAAAGCCGGGGTGATGGTTTGAAGGTTGAGCCCCTAACACATCTTAGTGTCTAGAGTTAATGTATATTACCATACTAGATCACACAAAAAAATTCATGGAATTTGGTTATGTCTAGGTAGTCATTTTTTAATTTTTTATATTTTTCACACTGTGGAAATCGCTAATAAAATTGTATCTGTAATGTAATAAGTAATGTCTAGAGAAGTTGTATGGGGTATGAGTAATGAAATTCGCACCTCTCACCCTCAAGTTTCTACTATAACACACTTTAATGGGTTAAAAATGTGTTTTGAACCCTCAAAACCCACTTTTCCTGGGTTTAGTGGGAAATCTGGCAATTAATTAAGTCAGAAATTAAATAAATGGAGAAAAATAAATATCCACACATGTTGAATGTTGTGGAAATGAGGTGGAAAATTATAAGCGAGTTAAAGTGAAGTCCTAAGGTAATGTGGCCTCCTAAAATCAAGGAAATGACATGTGCTCAAATAAAATTGAATTTCTAGCATTAAAGGAGAAAGTTGTTTATTTAGAAATTCGAATTTGTGAAGTTAATGCACATTTGGGAGGATTTGGGAGAATATTTGGTGGAGATTTTTGTTGGAAATTGTCTCCACATAAGTTACCACCCATATACACTTGTCGTTCTATCATAAAATTCGACTTTGGCACATAAGGCAAGAAGAAAATGATGTCCACTTACCACAATTCGATTTTTACACTTGGCATTGGAGCTCCATTCAATAAATTCGAATTTCTCTTTGGGATTGTTACCTCATGTCACTTGTTTAATCACTTCTACATTGGGATCGACTCCAATGCCATTTGTCATTGTCATTCTTCATTGGAATTTTCTCCCAACTCTCTATATAATAGAGCGATGGGCTCTCATATGATATCATGTAATACGAGATATTGTGTTTGAGGAGACTTTGCGGAATTGTATTCACTACTTGCAATATAATACAACTGTCTTTAGGGTAAAGCGTGATGTTCTTCTCCTTGCATGTGTGGTAAATTCTTGACTTCTTGTTATGCTTCTATTTATTTCCTCATGCCATTATTTTTTTCATGCTTGTTTCAAGTTATGTTAGTATGCAACTATCTCATATTAGCATAAGAATTAATTATTTGTTTTAGGAAAAAAAATCTTCTAGTGGATAATAAATGTATCTGTAGGAATTCTTTCCACTACACTTATTTAATTTCATGTAGATTTAATGATTTGTGGTGAAGCTTTGTAGATAAATCATTATTTGGTCAAGCTTTTCAAGCATGAGGGGAAATTCTCGGAGGAATCAACCCATTCTTGAAAAATATTCAAGGAGAACCCGCATGTTTTGAATTCCAAAGTCTCATATATATCTTATTTGTGTCTTGCAGGGATTCTTTCAAGTTTCTTAAAGCTTTTATTTCTTGTATCAAAATTTCAAACTTGGAAAAAAAAAAAAAAAATACGTATTGTACTTCATTTATCAATATCTAGCTATTTCAAAAAGCTAAGTCATGGCTAGTCAAAGAGGATAGCTAATTCATACTCTTTGGCCTAACCTCTTGTAGATTATTTTTGTAACATACTTTGTTGTCATCTTGGTCTAACATTTGAGTTATTTTTGTATATTTTTTAGCAAGATAGTTTCCATGCTTTGATTTGTAGACTTATTCATCTTGAAAGCATTTATAATATCTTGTGCTAACAATTTAATGTTTCACTTTTTAGGGTTATTTTGGCTTTCCATTTGAAAGCATTTCACTCCATTTTAAGCAAAATACAATTTCATTTCTTAAAGAGCAAATACTTGGAAGGCGTTGGTTGTTAATGTATTTCATGCTTATCTTATGATGGTTATTGTTCATATCATTTTTTTGCTTATAAATCTTAAAGAGATAATCCATTTAAATCTAACAATTGTCCTAGAAACTCACATCCTTTTTAAATTAACTTTTCATTAGGGACCACCCCCTTAGCTAACCTAAGAGATAGCTCAAATGGAGAGAGTCGGGATTAGTGTGACAGACCCTTCTCTGAGTTCCCTGCCACCAACCACACCTTGTGGGGTTGAAGGCTTTTCTCACTAACTTGTAGGTAGGTGTAGGTGACAAGGTCAACAGGTCTCATATCTTTGATCAACGAACTTTCAAGAGCTAGGATTTTTGTCAATAGAAACCTTTGAGAGGGAGCTTAGCATCAAATTGGCTATTCTTAGCATTGTTTCTGACCATTTGTTTTACCGTTTTCGTGAAATGTTTATTTTGTTGAACATGTTGAAAATTGGCAATTGAGGGAGCAATTCACAATTCCCTCCTTGGAGAAGCCCCGAAAACCCTAAGGAGACCCCTTTTGCACTTGGAAAAAATAAATTTGCACATGAAAAAATATTATTTTTAATGTTGGTCCAAGTCAACTTGAAAAGTACAAGTCAGCTAAAGAGAGAAATTTATCCTCTTAACTTACATATAAATAGACCTAAATTGACATCACTTGGAGGAAACACATTACACATCACATCTTCTTCATTTGGTTCGATCTCTTCTTAAAATTGTAGGGCCGAGTTTACATGTGCGAGAGGAGAGAGAAGTTTTATTGACTGCAATGACTTTTGTTTTTAGGCATCTTTGACCAACATTGACTTGGGGCATAATTGACTTGGTTGATCGAATTTTATGATCTGTTTTGGAAGGTTGAATTCAGGGAGACTTTCACTATTTTGACGTGGGCACTTTGACCATCTTTAATCGTAGATCTGAAACTAGGGTTTCTGCAAGTTGACTATTGGCTTTGACCAAATTGCAGGAGGAATTTTTGGATCTGTTTTGATTGGCTTTGACCAAGCAAGGCCGAATTCTTTGCTGCTTTGACCAAAGTTTTCTAGGCACATTTGGTCATTGACTTTGACTAGTTAGGGTTGTTGTTGATTGGACTTTGACAGGGCCGAATGTAAAAATTTCTCATTTCCCACCCCGGTTTTCAGTTTCACCTTATTTCTCCAAAATAGTTAAATGCCCTTTCCCATATCCATACATTCAACAACTGGAAAATAAATTTCGCTGAAAACACAAATTCTGGAAATTTTACAAAATGCTGGAAAATGCAAAAATATAAAAATCAGCACATATAAACAGCAATTCAACACATTTAAACACAGTGATTTTTTGTCAAGGTGACCCTGGAGAAACCCCCTACAACTCTTGGGGAAAACTAGTTCGAAAGCTTCTTTTATTTCTGGAAAATGCTTTTTACAATAAGAGAAATATTCAACAAAAATCAGCAAGCAAACTTTTACAACTTATCTCAGCCTTGCTGAAACTCAGCCTCGCTGAAACTCCGCCTTGCTGAAACTCCGCTGTACAGACTTGCTGAAACTCAGCCTTGCTGAAACTCCGCCCTGTTGAAACTCCGCTGTACAGACTTGCTAAAACTCAGCCTTGTTGAAACTCTGCCTTGCTGAAACTCCGTTGTACAAACTTGTTGAAACTCAGGCTTGCTAAAATTCCACCCTGCTGAAACTCCGTTGTACAGACTTGCTAAAACTCAGCCTTGTTGAAACTCCACCTTGCTGAAACTTCGCTGTTGAAACTCTGTTGTACGGACTTGCAGCCTCCTTCTCCTCACTGTCCAGAAATCTCCCTTGCTCTCTTGCTTTCCTTCTCTCAATCTGCTTATGAAAGAATTGATGACCTTTTGCCTCCTTTTCCTCCTTTAATCTAATCCTAAGTGACTTTTGGGTAACCTCTAAATCCAATGGCTGAAATAGATTGAGATCTAAGGCTTAAATTAAATGATCATTTAAATCTCACCTTTTATTTTTTAATTCACCCCACTTTAATAAAGACCCACTTAGTCATTTATTTCCAAAGTCACTTTTCCTTTCTAATTTTACATTGACTTTATTAAAGTCACTTTAAAATTAGACTTAGTAACTTTTTCACTTAAAGTCACTTTTAAATTAGATTTTACTTTATAAAAATTATAAAGTCACTTTAGGAGAAAAATTAATTTCTTTTGGACACTTTTCCCTAGGCCAAAGATCAAAGCCT
>APFE030442699.1:1090-12031 GCA_000404065.3 Pinus taeda | reverse complement strand
AACCCACTCTCCATAATATAAGTAAAATATATTATTTTCTAATATTTAATCAAGAATTTCTCTTAAAAATGCTTAAAAATAAATAATATTTGGAAAATATAAATGAGACCCATTAATGGTGAATAATAGGAAAAAAGAAGTGACATGGTGGTAAATAATGGGTGATATAATGGAAGCATAGGTGAAAAATTTATGGTAATGAGTGACATTTGTATGACATTTTGAAGCCTAAACAATCTCCTTAGAATTTCTAGTTTTTTTTTTCTTACTTTTGACATTCTTTGGTAGGTTGTCTAGAGGGTGTCCTGTGCTTTCTTGGACTTCATTGTTGCTGCAACCCTTGGGAAAAAACTTTCATAAAGTGCTTGAAAAATGTAGAAGAGGGCTTTCACATCCTTCTTCCTTTTGTCATTTAACAAATCCCTTTCTGTGACAAGGCATTGTATGATGTTGCTTCTTCTTGTTCTGAGAAGCCATTTTCCACCAAATACCAAATGCCTTGAGAAAAAAACAAAGTCTTCATTGTAATAACCGAATAATCATAATTTTTCCCATTAAATTGAGGTATTTGAGGATTATTCAAGCTTGTTCTTGACGTTTCCATTTTTAGTGTAAAAAAAACTATCTACTTGTCACTAAATACACTTAAAAAATATACCATGAAAACAATTTTTAATTGCTAGTAAAAACACTTGTTTTTATACTAACAAACTATAACCTACTCTGATACCATGATAGAAATTTTAAGAGGAGTTTTCTTCAAAAAATTAGTTGTGTTAAGCAAATATTCAATTGGCATAGCGAGTCGCAAATGGAAAGAGGCTTAAATGAAACACAAAAATTTACTCACGACAAAATAGAGTAAAAACAAAAATGGTTGTGGTAAAGCTAGTCGTGAAAGTTTAAAACCAAGTCGCAACAAAACATACTTTGGGTTATATTTCCAAACATAGGAAAATACATTTGCATGAAAAATTGGAGGTTGTTGTTCCAAGTAAAAACAAAAGGATCTTACTATGATTTACACTTCACCAGGGGTTAGGGGTTGGGGAGTAACTATCTGTAAAACTCTGTAAAGACTTGTTTTTATGCACCCACCAATATTTTCTCCACGATTTTCTCCTCACTTCTCAGACTTACACCCCTCTATGGCTCAACCATACAAATTACTTTTACAATCATATATGCACCCACCAATATTTTCTCCACGATTTTCTCCTCACTTCTCATACTTACACCCCTCTATGGCTCAACCATACAAATTACTTTTACAATCATATTTATCTAAACATACAACTTTGACTCATTAATACATAACGAAGCTAATATTTAAAACATGAGATGGGCGATTATACAAAAGAGGAGATTTACTAAACCTATAGCGGTTGCATACTGCAAGTAAGAATTTCTTAATAAATGTGTGAACATAATTTTACAAACTCTATATTAAGTGCTTTAACTATTACTTTTCTTTTGGGGAAAAATGAATTCAAGAGCTCTCACTTTTCTTCGTTTTTTGTAGAATTCGGGTCCATGTACAAATCGAGGATCTCTTTTATTCGCTATTTTTTCTATCACATATTTGAGAAACTTTCTTGTGGATCTCTAAGGATGAATCCTAAAAAGTTCTATATGAAAATGATTTCATTGTTTGTGTTCCCTATTTTAAAACATATCTGGTGCTTCTTGACCTTTGTCATCCACGCCAAGGCCCTCTCAGACACCGAAGCATGAGTTTGTTGTAGCTTAATTATTTCACATTCTCCTAGGAGAATCTAGACGTCTTCTTTATGCTTTTACAAACAGAAATATATCAACATCTTCAATATATCTGTCTCCAGAAAAGAGACGTGAAACAACGATTTGGATACATGTATATTACAAACTCTTAATTCATCAGAGAAAAAATGAGAAGAAAATGTTTAGGATTATTACTGTGAATAGAAAATTCCAAACAATTCAATTCACAATCTCTTGTTGAATTTATATTGAAAAACCAAAAGTCTTAGGCCTAAAATCACACCGAGACTACTTTCTTGTGATTCTTTGCTGCCTTGAGCCAATTGTGAACTCACTATAATGATGAGGGAAAACTGGATTTTGTTGATGTGTAACGTTTTTATGTGTGGCGTTGTTGGGGTATAGTATATGTGATCATGGCATATGGGGATCGATCATACCGGACAAATATTTGGGAAGAAAAGACTTTTCATATTGGTTTAGAAAAGGATGCATTGGGTCGGCACATGGATCGCCAATCTGGTTGAGTCTAAGGAAAGTTGAGGCATTGATCTGGAAGAATCTGATATGGCAGTTTCAATTGGGAGACAGGATCATGATTCGAAGAGAATCTTTTATGTGTGGAAAGGAGGAGCTTGTCATTCCTGGATTTTTATTGGAATTTTTGCACAGGAAGGGTATCTTCTTTTGGGATGGCCTGATAAACAAATGGAATGGCCCTTTTCCCATCTGATATGAGGCTTCTGATTTGAATATGCAGGCGGACATTGCTTTATCATGGGATCATATTAAAACAAAGCTCAGGAACGATGGGGGTTTTTTAGATCCACTGTCCACGACTACCTTACATGGCGGATCTCTGATAGGATGGACTCCATCTTTGTCAAGGATATTTATTGGCTTTTGTTATCTGAGGGGCGGCAACAGTGTAACAATGCCTTCCCCGCCATCTTTTGGAAATCAGGTTGTTAGTCTAAAATGGTGTTTTTTTCCTGGTTGACTTATTATAATAAAAATCTGACATGGGAGAATTTAAAAAAACAGGGTTGGCTTGGACAAGTTTATGTCTGTTATGTAGTTCAGCAGAGGAGGAAAACCTTCACCTCTATTTTCTCTGTAAGGAAGCACGGCGGATTTGGATGCTCTTGAAAAAGTTTTATGGATTTCAATTCAAACCTCCGGCGATGATCAAGGATGCTTTCATTTGGTGCAGTGAGCAAAATGTTCCTTGGCGATCCATTTTTATTATTGCACTGTGGTGTATTTGGAGGTGGCGGAACGACTATATCTTCAACAAAAAAAGGTCTCCATTGATGGATATTTTCTCCAACATCTGCGCTTTTTTTGAAGATATTCCTTCTCCCTCCCCATTGTCAAATAGGTACCAAGTTTCTCCTCCTCAAAACATGCCTTCCTCTTTGCCCAGGGCTTTTTTTGATGGGGCCAAACAGAAAGGTATGTGTGGCTACGGTTTTCATATAGTGTTTGACAAAGATAGTTCTTTCTCCATTCATTGGAACGGAGGAAGAGGGACCAACATGATGGCAGAGGCTATGACCCTCTTTGGTCTCTTGAGTTTTTGTCTTTTTTTATATCTTCATGACATCTCTATATATGGCGACTCACAAATGCTTATTAATTATGTTTCCTCGAAAAATTCCATCAAAAAATCTCATCTCGCCGGCTGGCTGGATCGGATCCATTTTTTATGGAACTCTTTAAAGGGTGTTTCTATCAAACAAATTCGCAGGGAGCTAAACCAGGAAGCCGAATGTCTTTCGAAAAAAGGCCTATTGGATGATTTGGAATTGTGGCACTTATAGGTTCTATGAGATGGCATAAATATCTGCATACACAATTTTTTTCCTCCTTTCTAACTAGACATCAATTTTCATATGCTTTATTTCTATTTTAATATTTGATGTTCCTTAAACAGTAAAATTTTTTTATAATCCATATGCTATGAGATTTTTGGGTTTTTATGTACAAGTCCTTTCATCTCACTGATCTCTTCCTAGATATGGCAGTCAGTTTAAGTTTATCTTTTTTATCCTGGCAAAGGACGATGAGGCTCCTCTGATCTAGTTTTTATGTTCTTGAACTTTTTCGATTTATGTTGATCTATGTTCTTCTGATATTTCGGAGTCTATGTCTTTTAGTTTTTGTTTGAATAGTTGCTTATTCTGAAGCAACATATGTTTATCCTCTCTATTTTGTACCATGCAGACTCTTTTATATCTCTTATATAAATAATATTACGCTTTTTCTGCACTGGAATAAATAGGTAATGTCCTATAGGATTACCGAGCAACATTTTTTATGAAAGGCGAAAATACTATAGATTTGTATTTACTAAGAAAAGTAATAGAACCAGATCCAGTGGTGGCATACCATTATTTCTTCCTTCTATTTATTAATGTAATTTCTCTTGAATATTTGGAAGCCACATATAGTAAAATGTATTGAGATAAATATCTTGATTTAAGAAAAATATCTAATATAAAGCGACAAAAAACTTGTTCTCTGTGTAACAAATTCAAAAGAACATATATCACTTTTTCTTGATGTGATAAAAACAATCAATATAGAGGGTTGTGCAAAATAAAATTTAGAGGGCAGAGTTTCATTGACACTAAATTTGGTGTCATTGATCAACTATTACCCATAGTTTCATTTCAAAGTTGGATTTGTAAAAGAAAACATTTCAAAGTCGGATTGAAAATTAAGAAGAGAAATTTCAATGATATAATTTGGTGTCATTGATCAACTATTACCTATAGTTTGATTGCAAAGTTTGATTGGTAAAAGAAAACACTTAAAAGTTGGATTGGAAACTAAGAGAGACATTTTAATGACACACACACACACTAGTGTAAAAATATTTCAAAATTTTGTGTGAGAAATTAATTTAAGGTGATGGAATTATGTGGATATACTTTATTTATTGAATTGTTTCTTCCTAATTACCAATCCAACTTAGAAATGTTTTCTTTCTACAAGGATTATAGATCACCCCTCCCCAACCTCACTCCTAAATCCATTTATATATTTAAATATGCAATTTCAAAAAAAAAAAAAAAATTTAAACAAAATTATATAGTAAATTTTATAATGATAATTATTCACAAAAGTCCAATTCATATATGTTTGAAATTTCCAAAAAAATTATAACTAAAAAAATTAGCTTCTCTGTTTTCTAAAATGTCTACCTCACCTTGAAACAAATATGTTAACAAAAATATATTTAAATTCCACTCCTTATCCCTAATTTCAAAGAAATTACTTGTATTTAAAATATGCATGTCAACAAAAAAATATTTTAAATCGAGTCGTCATCCCAAAATTCGAGAACTTCATAATTTCATGCTCCTTTATAGAAGTGAATATGAGCTATGAGGAGAAGGAGTTAATGAAATGTATTAGAATAGTTGTAGGGTTGGAATTTCAATAGGGGCTAGCAAAGGAGATTCTCATACACTAAGGCCCTATCACCCACATGCAAGTTCTGGATAATGCGAGTATCCCATTCAAATGCTTAAAATGTCACAAACATGAGCATTTGGTGGCACTTGGTTGAATAAGTACCATATCATGTGGGTAAAGAAGTTTAAGCATACAATATTAGATTAGGCTATAGATAACAATTCTACTAATTTATCATAGGTTTCACAAATATAAATTAAGCATGGAACCACAAAAGAGGAAGAGACATAAAATTTGACCTGCATAATGAAAGATGGAATTGTCACTCAGCCTTATCTAAATGGTCATCATGGGAAGGGCAAGGATGCACCTTTGCAATCCCAAGTGAAAGTACATATGTATATATATCGCTGCAATTCCCCTTTGTTTTGTGTGAAAAATTGGACAAAGTAAGGCTTCCTTCCTCCTATTTTGTCACCTTTATAGATCTTTAAATCACAAGTTCCTTAAGAAGGATAACACGTATGAATTAAGTTCAACTTCATCTAATATGTCCATAGTTAATGGTGTCTCTTTAGAGATTCCCTTTTACACTAATTAATCTTTATATTAATACCTCAAGTGGCCACATCCATTAGGGCCATGGATTTTTTACCTAGAATTTAATCACATACACACTATTGTAACAATACTTTAATATTTTGTGTCAGAAATTGATTTAAGGTGATGAACTATGAGGATATAGCATATTCTTTTAAATGTCTCTTCTTAATTTCCAATCCAAATTTGAAATGTTTTCTTTCCAATGGGACCATAAATAACCCTTCCCCTTCCTCACTATTAAATCCATTTATATCTTCAGAAACACAATTTCAACACTAAAAAATTACCATTTAACCAAAAATCATATAGTAAAATTTATGATGATAATTATTCACAAAAGTACAATTCATATATGTTTAAAATTTCCAAAAAAAATTATAACTAAAAAAATTAGCTTCCTTCTTTTCTAAAATGTCCACCTCACCTTGAAACAAATCCGAGCCAAAAAAAATATATTTAAACTCCATTCCTTATCCATAAATTCAAAGCAATTTGTTGTATTTAACAAATCCATGTTAACAAAAAATATTTAAAATCTAGTCCTCATTCTTAAAATATTTAAAATCTAGTCCTCCTCCCTAAATTTAGGAGATTCGTAATTCCATTGACTCTATTATGGAAGTGAATATGAGCTATGAGATGAAAGGGTTTATGAAATGTAGCTTAATAGTTCTAGGGTTGGAACTTCATGACGAGCTAGCATAGGATATTCTCATACTCTAAGGCCCTATCATCCACATGCAAATGTTGAATAATGTGGTTATCCCATTCAAATTCTAAAATACCACAAATATGAACATTTGGTGGCAGTAAGTACCATAAATCTTAATAAGAACTGTGTGGAGAAAGAAGCTTAGGCATACAATATTAGATGAGGCTAGAGATAATAGTGCTATTATTTTACCAAAGGTTTCACACATGGAAATTAAGAATGATACCAAAAAAGAGGAAGAGACACAAAATTTGTCCTCTATGGTGAAAAATGGAATTGTCACTAAACCTAATCTACATGGTGATTGTTGGAAGGACAAGGATGCACCTTCACAATACCAATGGAAAGTACATATGTAGATGTATAGTTGCAATTCTCCTTTTTTTTTACTATGCAAAATTGGGCAAAGTAAGGCCTCCTTCCTCCTATTGTGTCACCTTTATAAATACTTAAATCACAAGTTCCTTGAGGGGGATAACTCTTATGAGTTAAGTTCAACTTCATGTAATTTGACATTAGTTAAGGATGTCTCTTTGGAGATTCACTTGTAACATAACTCATTCTTTATTTAATAATTTCCTCAAGTGACCACATCCATCGGGGCTATGGATTGTTTACTTAGGATTTAATAACATACACACTAGTGTAACAATAATTTCATCTTTTGTGACAGAAATTAACTTAACGTGGTCAAATCATGTGGATATACCCTATTTATCGAACTATCTCTTCTTAATTTCCAATCCAACGTTGAAATGTTTTTTTTCCACCAGAACCATAGGTAACCGCTCCCTTACCTCACTCCTAAATCCATTTATATATTCAAAAATACAATTTCAACAACAAAAAATTTCTAATTTAACCAAAAATTATATAGTAAATATTATAATAATAATTATTCACAAAAGTCCAATTCATATATGTTTAAAATTTCTAAAAAAAATTATAACTAAAAGAATTAGCTTCCCTCTTTTGTGAAATTTCCACCTCACCTTCAAACAAATATGAGTCAACAAAATACTATTTAAATTCCATTCCTTATCCCTAAATTTAAGGCAATTTTTTGTATTTAACAAGTCCATGTCAACAAATAAATATTTAAATCTAGTTCTCATCCCAAAATTCAAAAAAATTAGAATTCCATTGGCTCCTTTGATGAAGTGAATATGAGTTATGACAAGAATGGGTTTTATGAAATGTAGCAGAGTAGTTATAGGGTTGGACCTTCAGGAGTGTCTAGCATAGGATATGCTCATACACTAAGGCCCTATCATCCACATGCAAATGCTCAATCATGTGGGTATCCCATTCAAGTGCTTAAAATGCTAGAAATATGAGCTTTTGGTGGTAGTAAGTACCATAAATATTTATAAGAATCATATGGATAAAGAATCTTAAGCATACAATATTAGATGAGGCTAGAGATAACAATGTTATTAATTTGTAAAAGGTTTCGCAAATAGAAATTAAGCATGATACCAAAAAAGATGAAGAGAAACATTTGGTGTGTATGATGAAAGATTGAATTGTCACTCGGTCTCATCTATTTGCTAATCATGGAAAGGAAAAGGATGCAACTTCACAATCCCAAGGGAAATTACATATGTAGATGATAGTTACAATTCCTCTTTGTTTTCCTATCAAATATTGCACAAAGTAAGGCCTCCTTCCTCATATTGTATCACCTTTATAACTCCTGAAATCATAAGTTCTTTGAAGGGGATAACACCTATCAGTTAAGTTCAAATTCATCTAATCTATCTTTAGTGAAGGGTGTCTCTTTAGAGATTCGTTTATAATATTTTTTATTAATAATTTCCTCAAGTGGCCATGTTCATTGGGGCCATGGATTGTTTACCTAAGATTTAATCACATACACATTAGTGTAACAATACTTCCATCTTTTGTGTGAGAAATTAATTTGAGGTGATCAAATTATGTGGATATACCATATTTATTGAATTATCTCTACTTAATTTCCAACCTAACTAAGAGATTTTGATGTACATGTAGCTAATCCTCCATAGAATTAAACAATTCAAGTCATTTAATTTCAATATCTAAATATAATTGGATAGTAAATTAAAAAAACTATTATGTTGGTGTAAAGAGAAATTATAGATGTTTAGCCAATCAAGAAAAAAATTAATTAATAAAATAAATTAAATATATATAAAAATGAGACACAAAGCTTTTGCGTATTAATTGGAACTTGCATTATAGAAACACAAAAGTTCCTGATAAAAATCCTTCACCAATTACTAGGAATGACAGTAAATTTCCTTCCCTTGACTTCTATGATTTTTTATGGAATATTTAGAGTCCCAAGCCATATCACTATTTAATACTCATATCCAAAAGTCTTTAGATGAAGAAAATGATATAAAAATGAACACCATTGAATAAAATTCTTCTCTCAGCTACTTCTCAGAGTTTTGAACTTCGCTAAACTGTTGAAAAGGTGGCTTAAATTGAACTAGCTTATCTTTAGATAAGCTGCCCCAAATTAAAAGATGTTCCCAAGAACTGGGTTGTGGAGCAAAACCATAATATAAGAAGATAAGGACATTTTTTATCCCCATTAAGTTATTCTCATGTTTTTTAGCAAATATTAATTGCAATAGATTCATGAAGTCTCTCTGATAGTTTCTCTTTAAAGCGGACCTGCAAAATAAATAATTATGTATCTTTATTGTCTCTTATGCTCATAACAGTTTATAATTTCCATTGTATTAACTTCTATACTTTACATTTCATATATAAAAAAAATTAGAGTCAATTAATATACATTGTCATTTACTAAATTCTTGACATGGGTGACCATTGTTCCCCCACACACTAGATGCCCACCTTTCATTAGATTTATCTTACCAATTCCATTAGTTTCAATGGTGATTTGTTTGTCTTTTATTGTTAAGAGAGAAAATGAGAGATAAAATAATATATTACTTTTGAGGGTAGTTTTATTAGCTCGTGTAGATGGGGATATGTTAATTTTAGGTATGTTCTATGCTAGAGCAATTTATTTCAATTTTCACAATTAGCTCAATACCTTTTCCAAATTAGCAATCACATCAACATTAAACTAAACTGTAGATAGAACATAAATATAAGAACACAAGCCAAGACAAGAGGACACAAGATGTGGCGCTAGCCAAGGACAAACCCCAATGTGGGGAAACCCTTGATCAATTCTTCTTATATGTTCTTAAATAGTTCAGCAGAGAGAGAGACAGAGAGAGAGATAGTACGTTTACAATAGAAATCAACACATTGACTTATCTAGATAAGAGCATAGATCATCTCTAAGAAGATGATACATGAGATTAGTTGAAGACATGTTGCTTCAACTGATTCGCCAAGGTAGCTCCTTCACCTATCATTGTGCTGCATTTCTTCTTCATGCTGCAACTCACTGTGCCGCATTATGCTGCACCCATCATCACTATGCTGCATCTCATCATGCTTCATTAATCACAACTATACCCATCACTGCACTGCATTATGTGCCATTGCTGCACCATGTTTCCATCTTGACCTATGTGTTGGCTACACCTTGCATTCTTGTTGTCCTTTGCTTGCTTGTTGTCCCTAGCACATTTGTTTTCCTTAGCATGCTTGTTGTTGCATGCTAGTTGACCCTTGCATGCTAGCTGTAACATTGCATGCTTGGTGTATTTGCTTCTAAGTACCATACAACTGTACCAATGTTAGTTAGCTATCCCTTGCATGCTGCTCTCCTTCAGAGGCAGATGCTCCGGCTGTTCCGACAGCTCTAGCAGTTCTGGATGTTCCCGACAATTCTGGCTGTTCCTGGCAGTTTTGACAGTTCCAATAGTTTCTGTCAGTTCTAACAGTTCTGACTGTTTCTGGCAGTTCTGACAGTTTCGGCTGTTCCCAACAGTTCTGGTAATTTCAGCTTTTCTGGCTTTCCAGTAGTTCTAACTTTTCTGGTAGTTTTGGCTTTTGCAGAAATTTCGGCTTTTGATTTTTCCAAGGGTACCAACTTTTTCGACAGTTCTGACTTTTCTGGCAGTTCCATCTTTTTCGGTAGTTCCGGCTTTTCCAGATTTTCTGGCAGTTCTGGATTTTCTGATAGTTTTGTGTTTTCTAGCTTTTCCGCCAGTTTCAGATTTTCCAGCTTTTCGGTAGTTCCGACTTTTCCAGTAGTTTCGGCAGTTATGGCTTTTCCAGCAGTTCTGACTTTCTGCCCTCTAGATCAGGGTAGCATTATCCCTTAGGATCTCTCTTCCTACTAAAACCCAAAGATAAGTAGAGAGAGGAAGAGATCCCAAGTGTGTGTTGAAATGACTTGAAGGCCACCTTTATTTATATTAAAATGTTGAGCACATGTGGGGCTTATTTGGTTGCTGGCCGACCTTGATGAATTATCTTATAACACAAATAAATTCATAACTATTGGGTTGTGTTATATTCTTTCCACGACTAACCTACGTCGTGAA
>APFE030442698.1:147995-176989 GCA_000404065.3 Pinus taeda | reverse complement strand
AAAAAACATCCTATTAATTAAAAACAAGTACATGATCACACAAATGTTACAAAATACATCCATAATGTAAATTTAAATCATGTTATGAAAATGTAATACTTGAAATATAGCATTCAAAAACCTTGTGCAAGGAACATCTTGGTGCAGAGAGCATTGGCACCGCTGACATTGTGTCCATAGTTTACCAAAGAGAATTTCTAATTCCCTCACTGACATTGATCAAATATTAGTGTCATATGATAGAAAATCTAGGTGAGAACAATAGACACAAGGCCTACTTTAAATTCTCCAAATCAAGAGTAATGGTATTAGAATACCAGCTTACCATTTGCAAATGTTTTATGATACAATTCTGCTTCTCTTCCTTTGCAATGTGAACAAAGTTTATGATCTTCTTTACTGCAATGGCAACATGAAATCAGGTAACATCATGAATTTCAGTATGAAGCAACCTAACTAGACATTCTTATTATAAGAAAGCTAGACAGTTTCTTATAAGGAGAGTAGGCATGGAATCATGCAACCTCATAGATTTTTCCACATCAAAAAGATGAACCCTAGTAGCTTTCTAAAGCACCAAACTGAAATAATAGTTACTCTCAATTGTGCACTACTATAAGCAAGGAAACCAAATGCAGGACACCCTATACTTGTATTAACTAAATACCTAATAGGTGTTTTACAACCAATACAACTGAGTTGTTTCTTGGTAAATTTCATAATTCCACTATTTGAAGGAGTTGATATGGAAACTGCTTGTGTGTGACTACCATGAAGAAGTTCCTTGTTTTCATTCTTCAAAATGGGCTCAAATATTCTCAACAGCGGCAACAGAGCAAAATAGACACTAATAAAAAACACTTAGTTGGAAAAAATTACTGTCTATCAAGATATACTTGAAACATTGGTGAAATTTTCAAAAAGAGCATAAACTGCAAGTGATGATGCTTTGGTCTTTCACCTTGCTCAGTTGATTCTCCAGATAATATTGTTGATCAATAGGGATGTTATTCTCCAGTACGTAAATTGGATCCTCAGATTTCTCATATGCCTGAGCCTAAGTAAACACATTAGTCATTCTATCCATAATCCCTCTGTAAATTATGCCTCCAAATAAAACATAACAAAATAATTAAAATAACCATTTTTTAGTGCAATATCGAGACTTATGCTTAGCACAGAAGGGGTTAATTATTACCTTGGCACCTTTTGCAGCCTTTATGATGACATATGGAACACGATCACCCACAGTTGGAGCAGTTGCAACATCCCTCTGTAAACTAGGGGCAACTTGGCTTTAAAAGACGACATCAATTTAAAAAATCCAACAATGGACTCATTGTCAATAAAAAGAAAAATATTACAAGAGTCTTTAGATGCACTACAGTAATAAAAATAGAGATATAGGCTTGAAACGGAACCAGAAGGCATTGCACCATTCATTATACTTGTTCTAAGAAGTTATTTCCAGTATTTACCTTCCACATGCGCTCAGCTAGTTCCACGTGTGTTGCCTTGACTGCACAGTCATCTCCAGTCTTTGTCAGACCCTAACTCAACAAAGAGATTGTTAGCATAGGAAAACAAAAATGCCCTTAAGAATATGTTGATAGCCTTGATAAAGGATATGACTTGCAAACATCTGTTTTTTCCATAGCTAAACAGTAATCAATTTTTCTTAAGATGAGATTAAAAATGCAGATATATTATATATTTTCATGTTTTGATTCTCTTAAATTGTATAAGAGCCTCCCTTGACACTTCTTCCTCCCATTGCTAGCAATAAATATTGACTAAATCCCTTCCATGTACAGAATGTAGGGAGAAGAAACATGACAAACTTAAAAAGGAAACTTCCATGGCCTGCCCCAACTAGGTATATAGTAGTGTTGAAAAGAGAATCCTTACAGGCTTGAAGATTGTAATGCTCGTGGAAAACCTGTGCGCTATTTTGTGAAACCAACGTTTCGGACTGGCTAGGTGAGTCCATCATCAGGGCAATGATCAGTGTATTTTGATAAAGGATAGTATATACTTCTAACACTTGAAACCAGGAATATGTAATAAGCGACTTTCTCGCAATGTGAATCTCCTCTTCCCCCTATCATATTTTCTCCATTTCAAAAGTAACAAATGGTCAAACAAATTTGGTCATAAACATGCAGAAGGATTCATTGTTCTCACCTTAGTTATTACCAAAAGCGACAAATCCATTATGTTCATTAACAAGTCAGAAATAGTGTTCTTGGCATACTGCACTACACCAGGTATGTCACGATCAATGAATATTTTGTGAAGGCACTCTGTAACCAAGTTCTTCACCAACAGGCAATTGTCCCTTTGCACTGCTTCAATGCCTGTTGATATGGAATATTTAAAAGATCAGGAATATTTAATAATTAAGAAGGCATCAAATAAATTATTTTTCTAATAGCATTTTCAGCCTTCACAAACACTAAGGCCTGTATTTGAAACAAAAAGATTAGGTTTGTCACCTTTAGTATCCATTTTTTCATAAGCATCTGGCTTTGTCCACAATAACCCAGCATATCTTTTCTTGCTGATCAACAAGTATGGGTAGTATATTTTTTCAAATTCTAGTTTAATAGGTTGCATAAAAGCATATGTTAAATAACACACTGATTAGATGCCAAAGATGCACCAAACAGATGCAGATATGCCACAGAAAATCATAACTGATCATCTTGTCCTGTGCATATTTACAAAGATCTCATGGAAGTGGAATGTCAAAAGAAGATTAGTTTTAAAACAAAAGGTGATATTAAAACATTCATCCCTACAAAAACATCATTAACAACTCTAGAGGCTTCACGGATATTTAAAATTCTTGACATCGTACCTTTGTAAATGTACCACTAATATAATTTGAGGCTTCCCTCCCTAGCATCATGGCCTCTTCTATATTTGGTACACTGAACTATATCATAACTGAATCTGTATCTCCATATACAACCTATATTCAAATATAAAAATATAATATCAAGCTTTACAGTAGAAATCTTGGTTAGGATTAGATCACCCATTATGATTTCAAGAACATGGACTATCACCAATACAAGTGTACTTCCTATCATTACTGATCCAGTTCAAAGGTTACAAATGCCTTTAGTTGCTAAATAATAGCCTACCTCAGCATTGTATTGGTAACCACCAACTATTGTGAAACTTTCTTCAACTAGCCTCTTTGTATGCTCTATCATTTGATGGCCTGATAGGTGGAAAAAAAATGAGATGATTAATGATATGAAATTTTAAAACAATACGTAAAATCGATATTGTCTAATGGAACAGAGAATGTGTCAAAAGATCAAACTGGACTTGTAATCAAAATATAATAAGAGGGCCTAATCATATCATCTTAGTTGTACAAGTACACATGACTACTTAATGCAATTCAAGAACTCGATCTTATTTGTACAAGATTGTCAATTACATTTCATACCCAAAACATTATGCCAGGAGGAAGAAAAGAATTACATGGATATAATTGATGCCCAAAAATAATCAATGTGAATGGCTGATACATGCATATATAGAATAAGAGAGAACTGCAAGCATCCCTATCTTGTAAGTAAAAGAAGCACCAATAACATTACAACTAGGAAAAACAAGGGGAGAATCAAGGTGTTCATGGATTTAATGTTTTTTTCCATGGATGAATTGTGAAATTACCATAGCTCGTCACACTCAGCGAAATCTCCAAACAGGGAAATTGCCCAACAGTGGCACCAGTAAACCCATAAACTGAATTCGCACTGATCTGCAAGTGCACACAGTCAAAACTATTGTATGCGTTTCACCAACATACCTAGTTTTACTTTTATTCCATGTCCAAGCCATAATTAATACAGACCTGAAAAAGTTGTAATTACCTTCAAAGCCAATTGTCGGCCATCCAAGACAGCCTTTTCAAAAGGATCTTTAGCCTCCCAAACAGGATGATAGGAAGTTAAAAATTGAGATGTTAAGTGGAAAAAATACAAGCATGTAACATGAACATAGGAAGCACTTAGTTCACCACCTTTAGGTCTACCTTGGCTCTTTTCCTGGTAGCCAGTAACTCTTCTAGGATCTCTAGTAATGTGCCCTAGGAAACAGGAAAAAGAGCATTCAATTTAGCATCATTGAAAATGGTCAGCATATGATGGTTAAAAAGTAAATAATGAAATAGGTATCAACATAGTGTTTGACATGGAAATACATTAAGTTCTTAGCATCCTACTTTTCTTTTAATCCTGTCTAGTAGCATAGCTTCTGGTGCCTATGTTAGTGTTACAATGGTACAACTGTGCATTATACAGCTGGGATGACTAGGACAGTGTATTGGGATCTCATCCACATAGCAATTTGACTGCTAAAGTCTTCCATACATGTTAGGGAACCTATCTACCTTTTGTACATTGACGAATCAACCAAATCTAAATCTGAATCTACTGAAAACTTCAAAATATGTATCATAAAAGTAGCCTAGGGTTTATTGTCCATTATTCGAAACTTCTTCAGAATCTCAATTGCTTACTTACCAGTGTTCGAGGACCAGCTCACTTCAACTCAGCCAAACCTCCAAGACCAAGAAATAATACATGTCAACCTCACTTGCGAGTTTCTTATTGCACCATGGGATAGAGTTTTTTAAACTAACTATTAGGATTAGGTAATCTACATACAATACAAATATAAGCATATAAAATTTATCATAATCAAACAAATAATAAAATTTAGGACCTGCAATGGTCTTAGTGATGCCCATAATCTGTAAGTACTCATAAATCCATGATTACCAAGCACAAGAGGCTACTTTAGCCCAGAAAGGGACTTCTTCAACTTGCACACATGGGTATCCCATCCTAACAAAGATATTATATTTGGACCCAAGCTGAAACAAAACCATGAATCACTCTTCCTGCCACCTGCATCTCTGGCCCTGTCAAAATCCACTAAAGCATGTAGCAGCTCAAAGAACTGTGCTAGTGTGTCCTTTAAGTACCTCGCATACCTCAGACCATGGAGCATATTTGCAAAAACCTTAGCTCAACCATATATTAGCAACCAAGTTGGACAATAAATTTGTGTTTGATCCCCCCTTGTTTTTGAGACAAGGGATCTCATGCACACAACAATTTGACTGCTAAATTCTACCAGATATGTTAGGGAACCTATGTACTTTTTGTACGCTGATGAATCAACCAAATTTGAATCTTAATCTACTGATAACTTCAAAATATGTATCATAAAAGTAGCCTATGGTTTATTGTCCATTATCTGAAACTTCTTTGGAATCTCAATTTCTTACTTACCCCTATTCGAGGACCACCTCACCTCAACTCAGCCAAACCTCCAAGACCAAGAAATAACACATGAGGTGTATGTCCTTCGTGTCAACTTCACTTGCTAGTTTCTTCTTGCACCATGGGATAGAATTTTTTTAACTAACTTTTAGGACCAGGTCATCTACATACAACACAAATATAAGCATATCAAATTGATCATAATCAAACAAATAATACAAGTTAGGACCTGCAACAGTCTTAGTGATGCCCATAATATGTAAGTACTCATCAAAATAACAAAGTATCTTCAAAATTTGTTTTGTTGCACACATAATTAGTTTATGTTTGGACCCTCACAACCTAGTGCACTCCTTAGAAGCTAGAGCGATGCAAATTCAAGTTATTAAAATTTAACACATATCAATCCTTTTTGTCCTCTTTTTGGGAGGCGCTACATTAATTGTGGGTGTGGATGCTCATCATATTGAACACCCTCCTCATTATTTCAGTCTCCCATTCGTTGAAATTCAACAATGGTTTCCTGCCAAGGTTCAGGAATGACTATTGGATGATTTTGTGCAACAAGCAAATCATCATGTGCTTGTATCTCCTCCCCATGCTCACTCCCAGATGTTTCACCTGATTCCTATACACAACACACTTTAACTTGTTATAATAACATTAAAACCTCCAATTGATTTATTGCATTATTCATATAATATTATAAACATTAATCTTTGAGTGCATGTATCTACTTGCAATCTGTAAAATAAGTTCCTTATCAAATCCGGGATTACCAAATGCTATTACTACATCTTTAAATAGTTCCTCTTTTTTGCCATTGGCTTGTTTCCTCCAATCCATTTGGATGGTATTTCCAAATAATTCTTCTGCACGACGAAAAATAAAGTGATAAAATTTCAGCCTTGTTTCATCCTTCAAGACATTTCCTTCTGAAGTGAGCAAGATTGTAACTTATTGCATTCCTTTTGTGGTCACCGATGATATTGTTGTAGTCTTGGGGATTGAGGAAGGTTCCCTTATAGATACATTAGGCACTGTGTCACTTACTCCTACATTTACAATGAAATTACGGAACTATTAAGAACCCAACCAAAATATGAAACTATTTTTCATATCTAAAATAATGATCCTAAACATAACAAATGAAATTATAAAAAAAATAAAATAATTTTACCTGTTGATCTCTTGCAGGAGCTACACTCTCCAACAATGACATTTCCCATAACTGAATTTGTTCAATTATTTCTTGTCTGATTTGAACATTTGCAGGAATATCTGGTAGGAGCCTTAACATTCTTGTTTGTGAGTCTATAAGACTCCTCAAAGAAACTTTTTCTGGTCCTGGTGGGAGAATGCTGACTAGACCCACATTTGATGTAGAGGGCATGTTATGGGGTTCTGGTCTAGGTGTAGATGGCATAACATGACCCTCTATACAACCAGATTGTGTAAAGGGCATGTTATGGGGTTCCTGGTCTAGGTGTAGATGGCATAACATGACCCTCTATACCAACAGATTGTATACTTGTTGGAGTCACCCTAGAAACATCCTGCAAGGCACAAATATAAATAATAAGATGGAATAACAGATGAATAATGTTGAAATATGTAACTAGGTTCGGTCTTCATAATGACATATCTAATCACAATTCGATGTAATTTATGTAAAAAAAGGAAAAAGAAGATTATTTTTGTTATGATTGAGGCATGGGTTTCATGAAAACATGAAGAAGCAAGTCCCATTATAGAATGACAATATCTTGGAAGACTCATTAAAAGAAGGCAATGAAGGTGGCAAATGATCAATGAAATGTATAGTAAAGTTGCAAATAATCATGGAAACCAAAATACTAATCAGTACAGATAGGTGTCCATGAGGTATGTATAATAATTTTCTTTTAAAGGTCCATCATAAGATGTAGTAGGGTTGAATTTATGGGTTTATCTTTTAAGAAATACCCTAGTATTTAGAAACCTTAATCTTAAGGTATTTGTTCCCTATGATTTGATTTCTATGGGCATGGGATAAACTCTAGAATGACATAAAGGGAAAAGAGTATGATCTAAGGTTTGAATTTAAGAAACCCTAAAAAAGGAACTTGACATCATGTTTTGGAATAACATATTGCTTGGGTTACTTGTTAAAATAGTATTGTATGTACAAGAAGAAAAAAATGGATGGGGTGATCCATTTGAAGGCATGATGTAGCTCTTCGTAACATCTCATAAATCATGGAGTCGTCGTGAAAAAACTTTATTAAATATATGCCCTAGATTTCTCAACAAATAACATAATCAAACTCACATAAATAAATGGTTGAATCTTACATCTTGCATAACATTAGATGTATATGGGGGCATTAATGATCCCTGCATGCCAACATTGGTTGTATTCAGGGGCATAAATGAATCCTGAATGCCAACAAAATGCACGCTTAGTAAAAACACAAATATTAATAAATATATATAGTGAAATAAGTTAACTAAATGCACAAAAATATTGATCAAGTTTTACCACTATCATTACCTTAGATGTTTTATAAGATGTTATAGGGGTTGGAATGACTTTAGCAATTGCCTACATTCCACAAACGTAAATTAGCATAATATAATAAGGAATATAAGATAATTGAACATATAAAAGAAAATATTCAAGCTTACCTCATGCATCATCATAACAACGTCTTGCCCTCATGCATTTGTTAACATTTCCATAAAAGTAGTGAATATCATTGAATCCCCCATAGTAGCATTGGTAACACCCATGGTACATTCTTAAAAAAACACATAATAACATAAAAATAAGAAAACCTTGATCAAAAAACTGATAAGAAAATAGAATCGGTAACACCAAATATGTGTTGAGTGAGCATTGAATATTTATCCAACACTTTGAGGCAAGCTTATTAGAGTGTTCCAACAAGCATTTAACTAGTCGCAAAAAAACATTTGAAGTATCATTTTAAAGTTATTTCTAAAAACAAATCCAACCTCTAACTAAATCAACAACATAAATCATACAAATACCAAAAGCAACGTAAATACCTAGTCTTCCATTTTGTATAGAATAATGTAATAGAAATCTGCGAAGAAAAGTTTGTGGACACTAGTTAGGATCATTACATAAATAAATGTTGAAATATATGACAACGTGTAAAACCATAAAATTATTCTCAAATATGTTGGTTTAAAATTCTATGCATGTAATACTAATTTCATTGAGGAGTTCTCTGGATTATATTACAAAGGGTAATGCACTGTCTTAAATTGTTGTCGCATAATGCAAAGTAATCTCTGTAGAATATCTCCTTGCTGCCTATAAACATTACTTCACTATCTCATTGCAACCACAATCAACTCCAAACCAGACCTTTCTTGCCTCAAAACCCCAGACCATATCTTAAGATGATTTGCTGCCACATAAAAACCTTAGGGTTGATTCGTTGCCACAAACAATCCCTTATAGGTGGTTCCCTGCCACAATTGATGCCTCAGGGATGATCTGTCATCATCAATAGTGCCTCAGAGGTATCTTTCTATCTCAGAATTGCTTCATAGACATATTGTTGCCACAATGAGGCCTTAGATTTAATGTGCTGCTATAGATAATGCCTTAGAGATAGGCCAATGCCTTAGATAATGTCTCAGGGATAATTCGCTGCCCAGATAATGCCTCAAGATAGTTTGCTGCCATAGTTAGTGTCTGTTCGATCATTTATATAACAACATTCAGAAGTTGGATTAAAGTGAGAGATTTTAGAAAATTAAATGAAAGACTAGTTGGTTGACTCTCTGCAATTATGGATTGAAACCAACAAGGTTCCATATATGGTGCTCAAAAAATAAACAGTGTTCCTAACAAACACGCATCATTTTGTATATAAAATATTTAAATAAATTATCACAAGTTTATATTAAACTGTGAAATCAACATTTGAAAAGCAATGCACATGAAGCATATTAAGCATGCATGGAAACTACTAATCGGAGTCCAAAGAATTATTATGGTAGATGAAGTGATATGGTGTGTTGCCTTAGAAGAGAACCAATATGCAATAAAGAACCATGAAATATTCTTGGAAAATGAAAAGACATAAAATAATGTAGAGCACTAGTGGCAGAGAGGGTATAAAAACTCATAATTATGTTTAACCCTCCAAATATAGTTAACCACACATGGAATAAGTGAATTAAAATGAATGACAATGCAGTGAATGCCCATGAGCTCTGGTTTCATCAATTAATGAGTAAATGTTGGTGTGGGATTAAAACAAATAATGCCAATTTCATGTCTCATACTTCTCAAAGACCCAAGATACAAATATCATGGCTTGGTATTATACATATGCGTAGATTTGTGCAAATTTGAGATGTTCATAGGAGAATCAATCATATCTCCATAACACCCCTCTCGAACCTATTTCATGCTAACGAATTAGAGTCTAGTGCCAAACACATGATCACATATCCAAGCAAAAGATCATCCCAGTGCATCTCCTAAACTGGTGGATATCAAGTGACGCAATGTGGCCATTTATTTCACAGAAGTTGAAATATATAACAATGAGCCAATGGGGCATGCATTTTCATAAAAGGATGACCTCATTTCTCAAAACACACCCAAAGGAACTAGGATTGTTACGATGTTGTATGTTGGGTTAGGGTGCAACACTATCATGTTATAAGACACAATTGCATATAAAAGGTTATATTCCATGGGATACATAAATAAAATTCCTTTTCTTGTCTTAATTAAAAAGGAGACAGTTTTTCATTGACAAGAAAGAATTGTTATTTAGAAAGGAGGCATCATCCAATGAAGTTCGAGATGGTGAAGAATGCACCATACAATACATTTCAACTACTTCTGTTCAGGAAAATCCCATCTCACTTGTTAATAATGAAACTCACGAGTATGGGTTTAAGAATTCAGATGCAATTGAAAGATATCAAGATCATGTAGTTGAAAAAGAAGAGCAAATTGAACAGGTTTACGAAAGTGAAACTCACGATGATGAATAACAAAAATCACATAAGAATTATAACAGTAGCCAAAATGATGGTTGTCCCATGTTGTCTAATGCAGTTTCTTTGAAATTTGGAGTTCATCAACTGATTCATTCATCATACGATGAACCTCAAGAAGCTTATGAGAATATTTGAGTTTCAGATGTTGGTCTGCAACCTCATAACTCATCTATTGAGGATGAAGTTCATGAAGACAAATTTCATTATTCAGAGTCCAGACAATGACAAACAGTTTTATGGCCTTGATGAAGTGCATGGTTCGAAAGTGGACAGTGTCTCTAGTATGTATGAGCCAATGCCTAGTGTTTCCCAGCATGCAGGTGAGTCATCTCATTACAAGGTTGATTGGATTCATGTCTACACACAAATAGAGAGCGATACTTCAAAGCATAAATTAAGTTGTTCATGTAATTATAAAGAAACAGAACCAGATGCGGCTCAGGAAATTGTTGATTCTTCAAACAGTTTTGAAGGTAGTATTGATGTGTTCACTAGTTCGGGAATGCCTTGACTTTGTTCTAGATCCCCTAGTATTAATATTAATGATGTGTTCCCTTTGCTATAATGATTTCAATACTCCATTAAATAAGTCCAACCTTACCGACAGTAATGATGTGTTCCTTGTTCAAGTATGGATGAATCTATTCTTGAAAAAGTAGTCACAGTTGAGGAGACTGTTCAAAATAATCCCAATTCCTACAACTATACCAATGAATACAGCTATGCAAGGAAAATAATACCAATGCCAACATCTTTGCAAGGGAAATACATCAAATTGAAAGGAAAATACCTGTGGAAAATAAACCCTTTGATAACTTCCTTGAAACTTCTAGCTCAGTTTCAAGTTCCTTTGCAAAATAACAGTGAAAGCCCCAACATATAAAAACTAAAACAATTTAGTGCCAAAAAGATTTTTGGCCTTTACACCAAAAAAGTTTTGGTGGTTTCAACAGTCTTGTTTCCATTTTAAGATGGCCTAGCCCCCTGTTTCCTTCTATTTCCTGCCCATGTCTCCCACTTTTCATAAGAATAAGGGTCTTAATATCTCCCGCCACCCACAAATGAATATGTACTCTGCTACCGTTGGGCCTCATGCCCTTAATTCCCATCACAAAAACCCTAGTCTCGTGGCTTTAATATATCAATAATTTAACACAAGTGCATTCTTGGCAACAAGACTACAATTTCATAACCAAAACAAAAAGTCTGAAAACGAGGAATTATTCCTCTGAGTTCGGCCCAGTCCCTCTGAGTTATTATAACAAAACCCTCAGCCTTATGCCAGAGAAACCTTTTAAAAATACATTACACGGATAGTATTCCGTCCAGTTCATGGATGAAGGATGTTAACTAATATTCCTTGCTTAGTTCGACAAAGAAACACATACCTGGTAGTGGGCGCCAAGAAACTGGTAGACCCAACTGCAATTCGGCATGACTCTGAGGACCCACACCATAGCCAACTAGGGATGCACATTCAAGTAGAAAACAAGATGAGTATGTGATGGCAAAACAAGAGAAAAGCTATAAAACTCAGAAACTATTTAAGTTTAACACCTAAAATGAATATGCGCTTACCTGAAGAGACTATCCAAGCTGGAAACCCTTTCTGAAAATAGAGACTATGCCTCAGCGCACATCGTGTTATACCACTGAAAAGAACCAATTTCAAAGGCAACCAGAAGTGGGCAGCTTGATCAAACGCAAACTGTGGCGAGGTAAAGCAGTAGGTAGAGAACCATAATAGAGAAAGACAGAAGTGAACCATTTGAGGACTCGACGAACTAACACTCGCGGCTCGACAACCCTGGGAGATCACCTCAAGACACACAATGTACCAAGATCGAACACCACAACTGTTGGATTTGGAAGAGGCATCTGCACCATTGAACAGATGCATATTCCCACAGAAGGATTCCAACTAGAGGCTCCTTGGCAGTCGAACCATATCTTCTTGTAAAAGTCTCAAGATTGCATAGAAATCCGCAAATGTATGAACAATGTATTCTTCTTGTAAAAGTCTCATGCTTGCATAGAAATGCGCAATGATTTGGGGGAGCTTTTTTTTTGTTGAATCTTCAACATGCATTTTAATGGACAACAATTAATTGTGGTGATTATTTACACAAGCAAGCCCAGTTGCTGGCTAATAATTATCGATTACTTTAGCATGAAAATTGTGGTGCAATTGTGGCTCAAGACATCATGGCTCAGTGGTTAGGTAGACTTTAGTGACATGTATTTGGTGCATACGCCATGATTGTGTGCAATGAATTTAGTAAGCATGTATTATGAACAAGGGCAAATATAAATTGATTATTAATAGGGAACCTGTGCAGAAACTAATTAGCATTGGAGACATGATTATGTGCCACATTACTTAAATGAAGCAATTGCTTGTTACCAGGTTGTGAATCACATTTGGTTTCTTGAATGTTGTATATGCATGTTTCATATTCTTCTTCAGATGTTTCAAGATGTAGTTTTGCATATGGTACATTGGTTGCTTTAATTTTTAGGCATTATGTTGTATTGGATTTGCCTATTTATAGTTTTGATTTTATGCTTGGCTTGTAATTGCAATCTTGTCTTCATCTTCAAGCAAATCATCCATAATCTCTCGCTAATCTTGGAAACATTTACATGGAATGGTAAGCTTTTCCATAAATGTTGTCATTGTCATTTTTTTACTTATACCTTATGAAAGGCCATATAATGGGGAGGTACTTGTTATTATGTCAGTATTCAATTTTTATGGATGCATATAATTCTGGGAATTCTCTTGATGCCAACTTAATGCACGAATATGATCAATGCAACTACCATTTTTTATAAGGAAACCATAGTTGTAACAACAGTCTTGTTTGTCCCGTACAATAATTTAGCAATAATGTACGAATAACATGTGAGAAATTTAGTATGGTGTGTTTATACTGAAGCATTATAGTTCATGCCTCTATTAATGATGTCTTCTTCTCAAGACAAGCTGGAAGTGAAAGCTGTGTCTAAGGTTTTTTTTATAACTTAACAAATTGCTATTGGTAGGGGCATTATGCAGAAGCTATTTCTTTCTTTAATGAATTTCTTCAGATAGATCCAATTGTATTCAAGCTTGACCAAGCTATCATTGTTCATAAGTTACAACATCTCTCACTTCTTCTATGAGATTGATAGTAAGCTAGTGTATTCTCTAATTCCAAATAGGCTTATTAGTAATGATACAACATTATCAGTTTTATTTTTCTAAGAACTTATACATACCACCGAGAGATTTTTTTGGTTATCTGTGAAACTGCTACCAACTCGTACCAACTGAATGTTACCATTTTGTTGAACAATTGCTGAAAACATCACTTCTAGTTCGGTTTTGTTGCCACTATTGTTGTCCTTCCTCGATATTGGCTTCTGGTTCGGTTTTGTTGCCTCTAATTACTGTCCATCCTTTGGTTCGGTTTTCTTGGAACTAATTGTTGTCCTTCATCGAGAGTGGGTTGTTGTAATGGTCATCGTACCTGGATGCACTCGTCTTATGTTAGTTCACATGGTTACCAAGTTAAATCCACATGTAATCTTTCTGAATACAGGCCCTACTCATTTCAATGTTTTATGCCTTTCAAGGTACCTTTTTCAAGGCATCTCCTTCTTGAATTGCAATGAAAGCAAGTGCAATTATTGTCAATCTTGTTGAAAATATAATTTCAACTTGCCGTGCAACACATTTAATTCAGAAAACCATTGAGCGCACTGCTTTTCATTGAAAGGTGGTTTTCCTCTAGAGGGTCGCGATAGTGTACACCGATCGACACATGGCTCATGTACTTTTTGAAAACCACTTTTTCCCGGAGCATAAACTTCGGTAAGAAAATATGTCAACAGCCGTCTAATCAATGAGGGGCAGATCAACGGTTGATACAAGCCTGCAAAATGAACTTGCGTGGAGTGAAAGTTTTTTGTTTTGACCATCAGTTCTCCACGTGAAGTAATTAATAGAATTTACTGCGGATAGTAAATGTTGGTAGAATTTTAAATTTTAATGTTTTTTATTTTAGGAAGTATGGGCATAGGTAAAAAGTATTGTTATATTTTTTTTTGTTGTATTATTGTATATGCAATGAACTTGCAACGTGAAGCTTGCAGCAGCATGAAAGGAGTTTTGTAGTTGAACAAGTAATGGAGCACGCAGCAGCGTGAGTGAGAGTATATATATATATGAAATGCAAAATACACAGCAGTAAAAAAGTAATTTCTCTCTTTGTAATGCACATCAGTGCAGAGATAGTTTTGGTTGTTGAATATGAAATGTAATACACCACAGTGAATGAAAATATTTTTACACACAACAGTGTGAAATGTGCAAGCAGAGACAGAGCCTTTTATAAACATCAGTGTTTTTATTTTCAAAAGAAACAGAGTATTTGTTTAGTTGCAGAGACAGAGTAAATTTTAAAGAAGAGACAGTGAAAGTTTTGGAATTGCATTTGAAGCAGTCTCTGGTTGTAATTCCTCTGAGAGAGGAAGAATTTTTTTTTGTAAAAATAGTTATTTTTAATGAATACAAGTGTTCTCTGTGCATGAGTATATCTCTGTCTTCAGAAAAAAAAATTTGGTTTCCTGGGTTAAAACAGAGTATCATTCTCTGTTCAACTTTTGTTTGAAATTACCAGAAATTTCCAACAGTGGTATCAGACCTTTTCCAGGCTTTTTGAAGGTGTCAAAGAAGCTGAAGGAAGGATTTTTTGTTGCAGCGGCTTCTCCAGCAGAGTGAAGACTCAGTCAAAAAAAAATCCAAGGTATTTCTCAAGTTTTTTTTGTGTTGCTGGTTGAAGACACTCAATGATTTTTAAATACACAGTCAGGTATTTGAAGCATAGTTAAGAGTGCAAGAATGGCTGGCTCCAGCACCAGCACTAGCATGGGTATCTTTAATACTCAGCTCCCACAATTTAATGGGAAAAACTATGACTATTGGGCAATAACCATGAGAGCCCTGTTTGCTTCTCAAGATTTATGGGAATTAGTTGAAGATGGTTTTGAAGAACCAACAGATGAAAATGAGTTTAATAGGTTAACTCAGGAAATGAGAGATCTATTGAAGAGCAATAAGAAAAAGGATTCCAAAGCCCTCATATTTTTATATCAAGCTCTGAATGAGAGTGTGTTTCCAAGGATAGCAGCAACCAAGACATCCAAAGAAGCATGGAAAAATCTCAAGATAGCCTATGAAGGCATGGAGAAAGTGAAGACAGCAAAACTACAGTTGCTAAGGAGAGATTTTGAAAATATTTACATGAAGGAGTCAGATAATATTGACTCATTCTTCACACAAGTGATTAGACTGGTCACACAGCTAAGGTCTCATGGAGAGATTCTTGAAGAAAGGAGGATTTTGGAGAAACTGTTGAGGGTCCTACCCTCAAAGTTCGATGTGATTGTCACTACCATAGAAGAGACAAAGGATCTCAAAAACTTCACAGTTGATGAACTACATGCATCACTGATAACACATGAACAGAGATTGAGTAGAAATGAAAACTCATCTCTAGAGCAAGCCTTTAAGACCTAGATGTCCTTTGGAAGAGGAAGAGGTCAAGGTAGAAGAAACAAGAGAGGAAGAGGCAGAAGCCAAAATAGAGGTGGAAGAAACAGCCCAACAAACACTCAAGGAAGAGGCAGCAATCCAAATCAGAACCAAGGCCAAGGCAGCAGCCAACAAAGTGGACAACATCATGGTCAAGGACAAAGGTATGAAAAATCCAATGTCTAATGTTATTATTGTAAAAATTATGCGCATTATGCAAATGAATGTAGGAAGAATCAGCATGATATGAATAATAGATCTAGTGCAAATATCACTAGAGAAAATTTCAGCCAAGATAATTTGTTGTTAGCCTGTAATATAGCTGAAACAAAGAGTGATGATATATGGTTTCTAGACTCCGGTTGCAGTAACCATATGACAGGAAACATAGCCCTGTTTTCTAAGTTAGATCAGAGTGTGAAGTCACAAGTCACACTTGGGACTGATAGCAAAGTATCCGTTATGGGAAAAGGAGAAGTAAATATCTTAACAAAGAAAGGTGAAAAGAAAACCATGGCAGATGTTCATTATGTTCCTGGAATGAAATGTAACTTCTTGAGTATTGGACAGCTTGTTCAAAAGGGGTGCAATGTTTTCTTTGAGAATGATGTATGCACCATCATGGATAGAAAACCCAGCAAACTATGTATTGCTGAAGTGAATATGACAAGGAACAGGATGTTCCCGCTCAGGATAAAAGCAGTTTTAAAAGATGGAGTAGAAATAGCAGCAGTTACACAAGAGGCTTTCCAAAGCGAACCAAATGATGAAAATTGGTTGTGGCACTTGAGATTTGGACATATCAACTTTGGAAGTCTTAACTTGTTGAGTAGAAAACAAATGGTAAGAGGATTACCATTGATAGAGAAACCGGACAGCCTTTGTGAAGGTTGTATCTTGGGGAAACAACACAGAGAAAGTTTTCCATCAGGGAAAAGCATAAGGGCAAAAGCACCTTTAGAGATTGTCCACTCAGATTTATGTGGACCGATGTAAACTCCATCACTTGTAGGCAGCCAATATATATTAACATTCATTGATGATTTTACTAGAAAAACTTGGGTTTATTTTTTGAAGAACAAAAGTGAAGTGTTTGAAAAATTTCGCAATTTCAAAGCACTTGTAGAAAACCAAAGTGGGCTACAGATCAAAGTTCTAAGAAATGATAGAGGAGGTGAGTATATCTCCAAATAATTTCTACGTTTTTGTAGAGAAAATGGAATTCATAAACAATTTACCACTAGGTACACTCCGCAGCAAAATGGAGTAGCCGAAAGGAAGAATAGAACAATCACGGATATGGTGAGGAGTATGTTAAAGGAAAAAACATTTGCCAAATGATTATTGGGCTGAAGTTGTACACTGTGCAGTGTACATTTTGAATAGATGCCCTACAAAAGCAGTTATGAACACAGCGCCGAAAGAAGCATTGAGTGGCAGAAATCGAGTCACCCACATGAAAATTTTTGGATGTTTGGCTTATGCACACATTTCAGATCAGCTAAGGAAGAAGTTGGACAGCAAAGGGGAGAAATGTATTTTCATTAGATACAGTGAGGAATCCAAAGCTTACAAGTTGTATAACCCATCTACCAAGAAATTTTTTGTGAGTAGAGATGTTCAGTTCATTGAGGAGGAAGCTTGGGATGGAAGTATAGAGAAAACAGTAAATGTTAAAAGCTCTTTGTCACATAATGAAGATGATGAGGAGATGGCTGAAATACATCCCCAAACAGCAGCGCCAACACAAGGGTAGCAAGAGACACCCTTGAGGAGAAATGAAAGTGCTTTTCCAAGCACATCACAAGGAGGAAATTCAAGTGCATCTTCAAGCACTTGTACACCAAATGAAAGAGGTAAGAAGTTCAGAAATTTAAGTGACATTTATGAGTAAGAGGCAGCAAATGAAGGTATGAATTATTTGTTTGCATTATATTTTCATGTTGATGACCCTATTCATTTTGAAGAAGCAATTAAGGATAGGAAATGGATAGAAGCTATGGATGGGGAGATCATTTCCATAGAAAGAAACAAGACATGGGATTTGGTTGAACTACCAAAAGGAAAAGAAGTCATTAGAGTTAAATGTGTTTATAAAACCAAGAGTAATGTTGAAGGCAAAATAGAAAGACACAAGGCAAGACTTGTTGTCAAAGGGTATAAGCAGCAGTATGGGAGAGACTATGAGGAAACTTTCACACCGGTTGCTAGAATGGAAACCGTGACAGCAGTGTTATCCATAGCAGCTCAAAACAAGTGGAAAGTTTACCAAATGGGTGTGAAGTCAGCATTCCTAAATGGAGCATTAATGGAAGAGGTATACATTGAACAACCTCCAGGCTATGAAAAGAAAGGCCAAAAGCACAAAGTGTGCAGATTGAAGAAAGCTCTTTATGGGTTGAAGCAAACACCAAGAGCATGGTACAGTAGGATAGATTCCTATCTACTGGAAAATGGATTTGAAAAGTGTGAGGGAGAACCCACCCTCTACATCAAATAAAAAGATGGTAAAATTCTAATTGTTGTATTATATGTTGATGATGTTATTTTCACAGGGAATGATGATTATCTCATTGCGAATTTCAAAGCAGTCATAAAAGAGAAATTTGAGATGACTGACATGGGTTTGCTGAGATACTTATTAGGAATAGAAGTAGAACAAAGTGGAAATGGGATTTTTATCTCACAGGCAAAATATGTTAATGAAGTGTTGAAAAGATTTAATATGCAAGAGAGCAAAGCAGCAATCACTCCCACAGTGATGGGATTAAAACTCAGCAAAGAGGATAGGAGCAAGGATTTTGATCTTAGTTTGTACAAGAGCATAGTTGGCAGCCTCATGTATTAGATTGCAACTAGGCCGGATATAACGTATGTTGTTAGTTTAATTTCCAGATTCATGGAGAGGCCAAAAGAAGCACATTGGCAGGTAGCAAAAAGAATTTTGAGGTATGTTAAAGGTACTAAAAGGTTTGGTATTTTATATACTACTTCAGAATGTTCAGATTTAATTGGATACACTGATAGTGATTGTGCTGGAAGTGTAGATGATCGGAAAAGCACATCTCGTTATGTTTTTCAAATGGGTTCAAGAGCTATTTCATGGGCTTCTAAAAAACAACCTATTGTAGCGTTGTCTATAGCAGAGGCATGTCAAACAATTTGGATGAGAAGGACGTTAAGGAGTTTATGCCAAGAACAAACAAAAGGAACAATGATTTTTTGTGACAATAGCTCAGCTATTGCATTATCCAAGAATTATGTGTTTCATAAGAGAACGAAACACATTGACACAAGGTTTTATTACATAAGAGAATTGGTAAACAATGGAGAAATTGTTTTACAACATTGCAAGACTCACCAAGAGGTAGTAGACATTCTGACCAAGCCATTGGACCAAAAAAGTTTTGAATTTTTGAGGAAATGTTTGGGTATGACTGATAATCCAGTAGTTGAAATTAAAGGGGAGTGTTGAAAATATAATTTCAACTTGCCCGACAGCGCATTTAATTTAGAAAACCATTGAGCCTTATCGCACCGCTTTTCATTGAAAGGTGGTTTTCCTCCGGAGGGTCACCATAGTGTACACCGATCGACACGTGGCTCATGTACTTTTTGAAAACCACTTTTTTCGCGGAGCGATAATGTCAACATCTGTCCGATCAATGAGGGGCAGATCAATGGTTGATACAAGCCTGCAAAATGAACTTACCTGGAGTGAAAGGTTTTTGTTTTGGCCACTAGTTCTCCAAGTGAAGTAATTAATAGAATTTACTGCGGATAGTAAATGTTGGTAGAATAGAATTTACTGCTGATAGTAAATGTTGGTAGAATTTTAAATTTTAATGAAATTTTAATGTTTTTTATTTTACAAAGTATGGGCATAAGTAAAAAATATTGTTATATTTTTTTTGGTTGTATTATTGTATATGCAATGAACTTGCAACGTGAAGCTTGCAATAGTTCGAAAGGAATTTTTGTAGTTGAACTAGTAATGGAGGCATATTTTTGTTTGTTGAAACAAAGAGGATTATATTATATATAATATATATATTATATATATATTTATATATATATATATATAATGCAAAATACACAGCAGTAAAAAAGTAATTTCTCTCTTTGTAATGCACAACAGTGCAGAGATAGTTTTGGTTGTTGAATATGAAATGTAATACGCCACAGTGAAGGAAAATATTTTTACACACAACAGTGTGAAATGTGCAAACAGAGATAGAGCCTTTTATAAATAAAAGTGTTTTTATTTTTAGAAGAAACAAAGTATTTGTTTTGTTGCAGAGACATAGTAAATTTAAAAAAGAGACAGTGAAAGTGAAAGTTTCGGAACTGCATTTGAAGCAGTCTCTGGTTGTAATCCCTCTCAGAGAGGAAGATTTTTTTTTTGTAATAGTAGTTATTTTTAATGAATAAAAGTGTTCTCTGTGCATGATTAAATCTGTGTCTTTAGCAAATTTTTTTTGGTTTCCTGGGTTAAAACAGAGTATCATTTTCTGTTCGGCTTTTGTTTGAAATTACCAAAAATTTCCAACAAATTTGCATCGCCTTGGAAAACACATATTAAGCTATCACAATCAAGTGTGGCTGAATGGGATTACTATGCAAGAACTCCAAATGTTTATTAATAAATATTGAGAGAATAATACCAGCCATGGAAATTTCATTGGTCTAGTTTCACAATGTTATAGAGTTCCAAGTGTGCTAGTGCACCAAAAATTCAGACACGGATGATCACATAAGAGCTTCTTGTTGTTCTCTTTCAAGAATGGTCAGAAAGGAAACTAGCATTTTTCTTTGAGAAATTTCAAGTTGTGCGGTAATTTACTCTGAATTTTTCAGACCAAATTCCAAGCAAGGAACAATAGTTACTTTTCGAAGAAAGTGGGCGAGAATATATAAATCCTTATATGCCTCAAAGAGCCATTGATGTTGATGATGACCTTGCTTTCCTGTTGATGATTTGGGCCAAAATAAAAATATAGTTCAATCCAAAATATGATTACTACAGAGACATGAACTGTGAGATCCGTTCTGATCTGGGAAACAAGCTACATCAAACAAGGGAAAAAAAAATTGTCGGAACTAATGACCAGGGAAGAAATTAAATAGTCTTGAAAGTTACGACTAAATTATCCTTTAAAATGCAATTCAAAGATCATTAATGCTCAAAAATTAGAATTGAAAAGCCTGCATGGATAACCCCTTCCAAGAGTGGTTAAAATCTTGATTGTGTTTAATTCATTTCATATTCTCATTTCGATTGTCAACTCCCCCCCACACTGTTTTAACAACTCCTCTTTATTGTGGAGGAGCTTACCAAGATTTTCCAAGTCAATAACCGCGGTTCACATAACATTGTGTTTCTGAGGTGGTCTAGTTTCCTCGCCTCTTGTGGTTGCTTATGGAGAACCTTCATTATAGAGACCACATTTGTCCTCTGTTTTGTGGATTTCAGCTTATGGTATTTTGATATATAGACTGACATTATTGGAGATTGAAATTGACACTCCTAAGAGAAAGCACTTTCCAAGAATATTGTCTCCTTTTTGTGATTGGATTCAAGTTTCTAGCACTTTCTTAACCATTGATTCCTTGTGTCTTCGTAGGACACAAACACACGAGACTAAATCCTTCCTTCTTCTCCTAGTCTCAGTTCAAGTTATTACCTTGATAACTAGAGGGCAAAGGTGAACAAAGTTTATCAAAGTTCCGTTTAATTTTTTAAGAGGATGAACTTAGTGTGTGGTAAAATGCTTAGAATTCATTTTCAAGAGTTTGTCTTCATGATCAACCTTAGACTCCCTTTGTTTGGCCCAAGGACATGCAATAGTTGTAACTTCATTGAAGATAGTTTTGAATTTTTTGTATTGAAATTTTCTATGTTTCTCCTTGCATTGAAGATTAAAATTTGTTTACCCTATGCATTTATACTCAAAGTCTATTTTCACTGAGACACAGTAACGTGTAATCATCCTCGTGATAATACTTGCAATAAATAGAAGAAGCATATTTACATAAAACAATAATTGATCTCCCATATCTCTCCACTATTTTTTCAGATGCTTGAATGCTTCAACCTTGATAAATAATTTAGTAGTATGCAAAAACATCAAAACTAGTTTTAACCTTGGCTAATTTTTATGTTTGCCAAATTTTGAGCGCATTTTCTTGTGTAACATTTCTCTCTTGTTAGAGACCTCATCTTATTGTTTCTCTTAACCTGCACTGCTTCACCATTTTAAAATTCTACAACATTTATTTCTACCAATGCCTCCTCGCTTACCACTGGTGTTATAGTCATCTTAGAGGTGAGGTTTTCTCTTTATCTGAGGATGTGACCGAGTTTAGGGTGCACTATAATCTATTTATGAATAATAATAAAAAACAAGTAAACTATTTTAGATATATACAGGTTTCTGAATATTTTATTCAAGTCACTATGCTTTTACATAGATGTTTGATGAATAGTGTAAAAAGTTATGTCCTGTTTCTGTATTTAACATGTTTTTTCTATTATACAGGATGTGAAGTTTGCAATTGAAATGGAGTCCTCGCATAGGATAACATTTGAAGTATCAAATGCTAAAATAATTCTTGTACCATGTTTGGAAGATGTTTTTCATGACCAACAGAGACAACTTGCTCAGGTAGAACAATTTAGGTGTTTGGAAAAGATTTCAAAAGAATAAAGACTCCATTCTTTTGAGAGAACTTCTGAATGTTATGCATGAAACAAAATGATGAAATCAAGTCTAGAACTTCTTGTAAGGAAATATTTTTAAGCTGAGGCATTGCTTTTCCACACTTACAAGATGGGAGAAGTCTATTCTACAGAAATGGACATAAAATTTTTACCATCAATGTGGTCGGAAGAGTTAGAAAAGGCAGTAGATTAGATAAGCAGTTGAACATAGACCAACCTGGTTCAGATCAAGATATGTTGGAAGAGGTTTCAATAGTGTAGGATATAGTCAATCTTTAACTAGGTGGTCTACCTCAGCTAACTTTGTCTTTACTATTGATAGAATAACCATTTCACATTTCACAGTTCAGTTTTACCATATAAGTCTCATCATTATATTATGTGCAAATGTATCATTCTAATCACCCATTGTTGCAATGTTACTAACAAAATACTTCTCTCTTGCTCAGCTCATATTTCAATTACATATTTCTTTCTTGGTCTTGATATTAACCTTATCTGTAACTTGTAACTGACCAACACACTCAACCACCCAGCTTCCCTGCATCCCTCCCCGGTTAAAGCAAGGACTAGATACCATGCCGCCCATCTTGTTATTAAATGCGATTAAAACATAAACATAGACGTTATATCTTATAAATGATATTCATAAGGGGCGTATTTATTATCTATCTGAGTGTGTTTGATTTCAGAGTTTCAGTGGGAATGAAATATTTTCCAGGTACTACAAAACCGTAGATAATTTAGGTTGTTCTTGTTTAAAATTTTAAATATGTATTTAATTTTATATAGTATTAATTTATATAATTTACTTACTTTCTCAGAAAAATGTATATTATTAAAACAATAAAAAAGTAGACTATTAAAAAAATATTTACATCACTATTATTATTTATAACACCACCAAACTATATTAACACTACCAAACATGAGCAGAGTTTTGAAGACATTCAAATGACTAGAATCAGAAATACAGGTAGAGCTGAATTTCATATTACCGATACCAGTGAGATACTAATGATAGATGCAATTTTTTCATAAAACATTGACAATAACTGTCCGTTGGTTTCTCTTGATTTCTATATGATGTGAACTGAATCACACTTGTAGTAGAAACAGATTCCTACTATCTATTTTATCACAACTAGTATTCCTTATGAACCCTGCATCAGCGGTAAAGGAAAATAAGTTTTATCAAAATGATGATTTTTCTGGCAGCAAACCTTTCTCACGACAGCACTGAATGGCCCCATCAAACATCTCTTCCTTTGTGTACTTGAACCTGAAGCCCAAGTCAAGGAGCTTCTTTGATGAAAATGGCACAGCCTGCAGAGATGCATCCGCATCCTTGAACCTGCATATATTGACAGACGAAATAAAAACTATCCATACATAATAATTGCAAGCAGCAATCTATACTTATCTATAGTGGATATATGTGAGGATCTGCAGGCAAGTTTGATTAGTGAACTCACTTGGTGGGTATATTGTATTCTGGATATTTCTCAGCCAGCATTTTGGCTAGTTGAACGATGGTGACATCACATGTGGAACAGATGTATCTGCCTCTTGCTTCAGGTTGTTCATACACGAAAATAAGCGACATACAGACATCATCCAAATGAACCAAGTTGACTTGCCTAAGTATCATATAATGAGACTCATTCCCTGCAGTTTATATATATAAACACACCCACAAAACATATGGTAAAAAATCATGTAGTAAATATTCTTAAATAATGTTATTTTCTTTCATTGAGATTGTTAAAAATTAAAGGGAATTTTAGATTTTAAGAATCCTCTAGAAAAGAATTAAAAATTAAAGGGAATTTTAGATTTTAAGAATCCTCTAGAAAAGAATAAAGTAAAACAAAGTAAAAAAAATAGAACCCTATATAACCAAATTTACCAAAGTTATTTCACCAAATTTTGAAGTAAAAAAAATGTTTAAAAAAAATCACCAAATTTGTTTCAGAATATTTCCAAAATTTACAAAGTTAAATTCAACCACCAAATTCTAAACATACTTGTTAACAATGCCAAGGCAGTGATCATGCTGGGAGGCATATTCTGCATGATAAATGGCCCAACGACCAAAGTGGGGATAACAGTAATGAGATCAATCTTGTTCTCCACTGCGAAATCCCGAGCAGATCTCTCTGCTAATGTCTTGGACATAAAGTACATCTGACTCACACAAAATAAAAATCAAACATCATTGTAATATCATAGTTTTACAAAGATTAGAACGGAATAAGTATATAGATGCTTTATGTGTGATACAAAGGTAAAAGTTTGATTTTAATATAGATTTATTTAAGTACATATTTAACCTGAGTTTAGTGATAAAAAATTTTAATGTAATTTTTTTTCATATTGTAAAATATGATAGGTCATTTTTCATGTTTAAATTGTATTTTTGAATGTTAAATAGAGTATATAGAGGACTAATATAAAAATTTAACCATAAAAATTTATATATATAGATATCTATGAAGTTGATATCTCAATAAATTAATTAACATAGATCTTCAAATAGTTTATTTAAATTTCTTGTTAAAATATTTTTGAAAAGTATAATATTTGAACATTTGATTCACACATTTTTTTTTACTTTTAATGATATTTTTCTAATCATAATTTTTCATTTTTATTTTTATTTTAAAGAAGTACAAATGGTCAAACAAAATTACACATCCCCTAGGTTGTAAAATAAACCTCTTGATTCAACGAGATATATCTATGTCTCCCAAAATAATAACAAAAAACCATTCTTTACAACAAATCAACCATATTTAAATACACACTTTATTTTCTTTAATTCAAATAAATCATTAAACTCTTTATTTATTTTTCTTATGCAAGTAACTGAGTTAATCTTATGAGATGCATTGGCTGTGTCATTTTCAATTAAAACCATAATGAAAGTAATAGTGATATACTAATCTCATTTAGCACAATCTCTATTCTAGTTAGTTATTTTTATTTAGATGGTAGACTTTTGAAAATATTTCGGAAATCTAATAAATTGGAGCTAGTCCAAACAATGTTATGTTAAGTAGTGTGTAATAGTGAAATGTATATTATGTTTAGTAAAGCAAATGCAAGGAGTCATGATCCTACCCATCCAGTCATTTTAACTTTTTTGCAAAGCTCCACGTTGGTCCAGCATGATTCATCAAAAACTTTGCCTGGTGTTTGAAAATCGTCCGTAAAATACACCGCCCCAGCAGATGACGTGAAAACAACTCGCTTCACAGATTTGGCTCTTGCACACGATCTCAAAACATTCAAAACCCCATTGACTGTTGGCTTAATGATCTCGTTCTGTATAATGGTGAACAACTTAATACCCACATGCCCTGCTAATTGCAGGTACTATCCAAAAATATCGTAAAAAAGAAACAAGGGCCAAACACTCTGGAAAGGAAACACCATATGATTATAAAGGATCTCGACGAGTAGTGAAAAACAACTCGGTCCATCTGAAGCATAGAGGAAAGAAAGTCAGACCTCGGGGTCCTCGGACTCGAAATCCATGGGAGTGGCAACATGGAAAACGCCCTCACACCCATCAATGGCTGCATCAAAGCTTCCTTCATCATCCAAATCCGCTTTCCAGAGCGTCAATCTCTCATTCGCCCCGGACAGATCCAACAGATGCTTCGTCTTCACAGGATTACCTAATAGAAATTTATGAACATCATTACTGTAATTAAACTGTTACTCAGGCATCCATAAATAGATGGTGGATTCCCTGAATATTTTGGGGATCTAACGGACATAGGCTAGGTCAAATGAATAGAAATTCATGAATACCATTATTTTAATTACAATGATTTAGGGGGCATTTGTGGATTCTTGAATATTCCCAGATCCAACTGACATTTGATCTAGCCCGTGTCCATAACATTACAAAATATTCCAGAAATTCGCAATCCATTTAAACGTTCTTGTGTGGAGCCAAGTCATTAAGCTTTCTTGTCTGGACACAAGTCATTGTCATCAAAATGTTCAGTCTGAGATCTGTATACAATGAACAAATACTATAAACCTACCAGTGTCTCGCACAGTTGCTCTAACACTATATCCTCGCTCAAGCAAACGCATGACGAGCCATGACCCTATGAAGCCAGCTGCTCCTGTGACGCATACTGCACTTCCTTGATGCACCTCATGATTTAGCAGTTCTTCTGCCACTTGGGGTTTCTCTTTCGCAAAATCCATTTCAGGTGCCGTAATCAACTGGCGAGCTAAATTAACAAGTCGCTTGGCTGATAATTTCTTGGCCCCGCAAAGCCAAAGAGGATCTTAGCGATTTTTCTTGCTTCTCCAGCGACTTGTCAGAGAGGATATTGATAGCGGAAGAGTAGGTAAAACGGTGTCGTTGGATGGCTGTGATATGGCGCGGCTTCAACGAGCTACCTAACATTCTATTCTGTTCCATGTTTCTCCCCAATGAATATTTCGCGCCCGACTGCCCATGGAGAGGAAGATGAAATTCCTGCGAGGTTCACAACATCCTGATGGTTTGAAGACGGCGATCCCTCCGCACGATGAAATTATTCATCGCACTTTGACAAACCATTTGGTGGCTTTTCGAAGTCAAATTACATGTGAAATTTTGGTGTTTTAATGGTTCAGTTAGGTAGTAGGGTAGGTTGACATTGTAGTATGTGAAGGTTAACAATAATTAATATGTAATGATTAATTGTTTTCTTATCGGGTATTACGATAATGATTAATTATTTTATCGTTGGATATTTTATTATTTTTACTTAAAAGATAGAATGGTAAATCAATCAATATTTACATTTAGAACGTATAGTTTACGGGTAAAATGGTTTCTTTTATCACATTTTTTCTAAATAATTTTAACAAAAAATTGGCAAAAGTTCATAAAAATTTTGATTTTAAGTTGTTTAATGTGAAGAATTTGATTGCCTCAGGTTTTATGGGGGGCATCCAGAAATATATTTTAAATAACAAAAACTTCCATTTTTCTTTTGGTCATTGAAAAGTGCTTTCATTAAAATTTCAAAATAACAAAGCTTACAAAAAGGATCTCAAGAGTCCCCGCTCTCTTGGGACAGACAAACGTTGTGAGAATAGGGACTGGAGCATACAAGTGAGGACAAAGTACATACTTTATTTCTGATAAGAGCTGAGGCCTTAGCCTACTAACATAGACACAAAAGGAAGCTTGAGTTGGCAACAATATGTTAGGGAGGGGGATCGGAAGGCATTATAGGAGGAGCTACGAAATACCCAACACAATGATGAATGTGGAAGTCGATGTGCTCCACTTGAGCTTTCAAGTTGCAAAGATGGTCACTGGTGTGTTGTTGATTATGTCAGAGGTTGTCTAGTTGCTGAAGGATTTCACTCTAACTGTATTGAATATTTGTCAGGTACACCATAATCTCATTGTGGTCCTCATACTTGTGGTCCCTAAGGATATTGATATCAAGCTAAAGGTGGCACAATTGTTCTGCTATAGTGTCGAATGAGGCCAAGGCTACAAGTTTGCCTAGGTAATTGGCTGGAGAAACAGCCTCAACGTCCTCGGTTTCTCGACTGGCCAAATTGACAGAAGATGAAGAGTGCCCATGATGGGGAAGACCAGCCTGAGCTAGTTGACCTTTCCCTTGGCAAGGATGGTCCCGTTGGCGGGGATGTGAAAATCAACAATAGATGATAGAAAACAACACGAGGAAGTCGCGAAGGATGTTGTATCCCACTTGCAAAAGACATAGCCAAACACAAAACCACAGGGTCACTGCCCTACTACCATACAAACATCCAAATTGCCACCATAATCCAAAGAGGAAAACGAATCTAACACTGCCCAGACCAGAGCACAAGGCAGAGAAGCCTTCACAGGAAAATTCAAGGCATATCACTTGTTGCGACCACAACCCCAATTAGGGGAGATCAAAGTACAACTTCTTACATGCAAAGGAGTAATATCAAAACCATGAAGCCAAATTACTGAAATTAAAATGCCATTCACACACCTGAGAGAACCCAGAGAAACCTACGCAGATGAGGGAGGAGCGAATGTTGGCCACCGGTGTTGTAGAAGCCTCTGAAGATGAACCATGAATGTCTAGGTTCCAGGGTCCCAAGGGTAGACCAAGAGGCCATATACAACCCGTGCTCAAAGACATACCATAGCATCCTTCTCCTCCGATGAGAACGACACCCCAACAGGGCACCATGACCCCATAGCCAAGCACCTTCACAAACCTTCAAACCCAAATTTACAATGGCTACAACTAGTTTTTCTTAATTTAAATATAATTAAATTATATTCTAATTAAGTTTTTCAATTCAAATTACATTTACCTAA
>APFE030442698.1:134606-147357 GCA_000404065.3 Pinus taeda | reverse complement strand
AATATTAAATTAAAGAATAAGAAGATCGTAAATCTAAAGGAAACATAATAGACTTTAAATGAAATCTATCAAACAGTATCATCACAACGATGCAAGCACTTTCAGATAGGATATATATTTTATAATCGTTGAAGAGAGTGAAATTATGACTACCACATGATTAGAAGTATTAATTTCAAAGCACCGACGGTTCATTCAGTTTTCCTATTCATGAGGTTTAGAAAGCCTGGCCAATGGACATAGCTTGATCAAGAAAAAGTACAACATATACAATTTTTAGAATTTTAAATAATGGACAGTTGCAGTAGGGCAAAATTGCTTCTAAGTGGCTTCCCTTAAAGTACAAGTAGTCTCACAATGTGCAATGGTACAGCGATATAGGTTTGGGTGTGTGCAATAAAAGAACTACCACGATACTATCCTAGCATTGTTCAATAAAGATTTTTATTTTAAGCTGGGAAATCTGAGGGATCAGATGTTATTCTATGCTTAATACGCGTCCATATTTTCACCTTGATCTGGAAGTTCTACCACGTCATGTCCTTAACCGATACGTAACAATCTTGCTGCTAATCAAATGACCAGCATCATCATAAAGATGTTAGTTCTCTCACACCATGAATATGAAAAGGAGTGAAATAAGAGCGCTGTAGTAGCTACTTGATCAAAATTGCTATAAACATTCCAAAGCTTAGGCTTGGAAAACACAAATACAAGTTCTGTGGCAGGGGTCATGTTTAAGTTTAATCTGAAAGGCTCCTAGTAATTCTAGTGGGAATATCATGATCAATATACAAAATGAACTTTTCTTTTTTGTTATCAGAGCAAATATTCAAAGACTCTTGATCATACAAAATAAGCACAGATCACTGGAATAAAAGCAAATAAGACTCTCACTCTCCATTTAGGTAGGTAAAAAATAAGCACAAATTACTGGAATAAGAGAAATTAACTAGATTGAAAGCACAAAATCAGTCCAGGAGATTAACTTATAATGACAAATCATTTGAATAAGAGCACATAACTAGATTCAAGGCAGAAGATCGGGCAAGAAGATTAACTTTATAAAATAGTATGTCAGATGAGTTATTTCAAAGTAATTTACAGGAGTGCCTAATAGTATTACAATCACGAATATAAATTTTTTGTATATTTAAAATATTTACTTTTTAACCATTATAATTAAATTTGATATTTGTATAATTTACGGGAGTGATCAAGGAGAGTTACTTTGTAAAAACATGACATTCAGTTATCACATTTAATCTTAGCATGTAGAAGCTTTGTAACCTCTATAATGCGTTGTAACCTCTGTAATTGTGTAAAAGCAAGCTATGTAACTATGCAAAAACAAAATAGACAGAAATTTTCTTTTCATGGGTAACTGAACCATTTTCTCTAGAAAGAGGATTATGTCATTCTATTTAGATGCAACAAGTAAGATAGGAAACATCACATTTAGTTATCACATTTCATCTAAGCATGTAGAAACATTGCAACCTCTGCAATTGTGTAAAAGCAAAAAGCAAACTCTGTAAGTATGTAAAACCAAAATAGACAATTTTTCTTTTCATGGGGTAACTGAGCCATTTTCTCTAGAAAGAGGATTATGACATTCTATTTAGATGCAACAAGTAAGATAGTGTCAGATTAGATAATTTTATGAATGGGATGGGACTAGAAGGTGAAATCAGCAAGAAGAGCTTGTGGGAGTGCAAAAGGCTACTCTAAAATCATAAAGTAAGATGATCTAACAAAATGCATGAAAAATATAACAAGAATCTGTGGAAAGAAATGAAACAGAGCAAGCGCTAGAAGCTTAGAAGCAGAAGCCCCTAGCTAAACATAAGCATTAAAAATCAAAATAAGAGTATAGGCAGCATGTTTTTTTTTTTTTTTTAGTTCATAGAACATAACAAAAAACATGAAAATGTAGATAACTATTATTTATAGACACCAAATTGAAAGTGGAAATTTTCAAAACATATATGTAATGAAGAAGTTATAAATGTTGTTGCAGTAATATTAATATCAAAAAATACTAAATCTTTTTTATTGGCATAGTATCAGTAAAAGCATTTCTATTGTTTTATCAAGTTTGGAACAAAAAATTGGAAATTGTTCAATACCATGATCATTTTCCTTTCAACATTGGGCTCTTAATTTCTGTGATATCACGGAATCTTGTTTTTGAACAACAGCCAACCCTGCAATAAGAGAAATAATACAAAATGCTTATTATTCTTGTATAAATAAAAAAATGAAGAATTTTGTTGTATGTCTAAACACTAAAAGTCAAAGAATGAAGTTGCTACCTATGGATACAAGACAAACTTGCTAGTTGAGACTTTCTTTTGCTTGTTGCTATGGTCAGTATCTAAAATCTCATTGTCACCATTTAGAGTGAAGATACCTTGAACTTGGAGATTGCGCAGCATATAAATTGTTGTTTTTTATTTCTGCAAATATTCTTGGTAAGACATTTGAGCTAATGTTGGCAACAACTGATTTAAAATTAGTCTGTTTCTAAGGCAACATTGGAATGTGATGTTATCAGGAGTTCTTATAATGCAGCTGATAATACAATGCAGAAAGAGAAGCAGAGTATTTTGTTTGCATTTAGTGCAAAATATTGACATATATTCTATCATTACAGTTGATGAGATTGGGCAAGTGCAAAGTGCACACATAGGTTCAAATGGTGTGGAATGTGCATTTGCAACCAGAAATGTTCCTTACACCTAGTAGAAAAGAAAACTAGTGATTAAATGTATAATGAAAAATAAGTAATTGTGTAATTAAAAATAAGCAGATTATTGGATATGTACGTACCTGGTTTTGTCTATCAATTAGTTTTATGAGATCCTATTCTATTTTAGTGTTCAAATTTGTGATGAAAGTGGCTTGTGTTGTAGGGAATTTTTTTTTCCTTGAGGTCTTTTCTTTTTATTATGTTTTTGAAGAGCATAATCGACATTTCTCCATTTTGCAATATCTATTCAATTTCATTGTAGATAGGAAACAAGTTTTCAAATAGTTGCAGTTGTGACATAAAGGACACAAAAAACAAATTTTGTTATTGCATAAAGATAATAAATAAAGATTCATAAAGCTTATGGGTGAATTGTCTAAGGCAGAGCATCTTATCGAGGCCATATCATCTTGAGAACTTCCATATTTAATTTTCAATGTATATTGCAAGCCAAATTTTTGAGCTGTTATTACAATTGTTGCAACTGTTGCTATTGGTAATTTTTCTTTGCTTTCTCCCAATTATTTTATTGTTTCCTTGGGAACAAGTTTGTATTCTGTACAAATTGGGCTAATGTTTTCTACAATTCTTGTGTTCTCTAACAACAAAATGTGATCATAGTTTCCACAGTCGTAATTTGTTTTTAGTAGAATCATGGAAATTTGTCACTACAATTCCTTTTCTTGGTAAGATCTTTTGATTATGTTTTTCGATGGGTTCATTTGGAACAACCAATGTGACTGTCATCAATCCTTGTTGATTAGTGAGATGTCCACGCAATATTTGATGAATGTTTTGTTCTTTGTCAAGAAATGTGTTGTAGACAACCATTACATCACCATGGAATAAGTTTTGAGTTTTGCGATGTTCAATTATTCAATTTATATTGGAATTGTCGATGGTGCATTTGAACCTTGAACGTATGAAGCAAATTAGAGTCAATTACATAGAAACAATGTTGATGTGTATATTATGATGTGAAAGATGCAAATAAGTGATGGGCATGGCTTGTATTGCCTTGTCGCTTCTTTTGTTAGCTGTTTTTCTTGCTCCAATGTTGTGTTGATTTGTTGTTCAAGGCTACAAGGTATTTGTTTCATTGCAAATGATAATGGGTGGAAAATGGAACTACTAATATTGGAGACATGAAAAGAAATTTCATATATATATTTGGTGAATGGATATTTTCAATAGTATATGTAAATGCTTTACTTTTGCATTTTTGGTCACTGCAACTTTGATCCATTTTAGCTGTATAAGAGAAAAGGAAATTGCATTAGCAGTTTCTTTGGATATGGATACAATAGATTCTTGCAAAAGAACAGTAATGAATACTCAAGTTTCAGTGACAATAAAAGGGGAAAGAAAATGATATTAATTACAGAGATGGAAAGAGATCGATATATTTTTTGATACATCTGCCTGTACATGGTCCATTATGAGATAGATTTTGTCATGATTTGACCATATGTATCTAGCTTGTAAATCTTGTAGTTATTTGTTATGTTATACCATACATGATCAATGAGTGATGTGTGCACATAGGTATTTGTATCTAATAGGAAATGGAGGTTGTCGTTATGCATATAGTATTTTACTGTCTTTGTTCTAGTTTTATGTTCATGCACGTTAACATTAAAATCTCCTACGATGATTATTGGTTTACTAATAGATATATTGCAAAATGCTTTTTCAAGAATATCTAGTATATTCGACAATGTGGCATAGGGTGTGGCATAAACATTAACAATTGTAATTTTCATTCCATGTAGAATGATATTTGTCATCAATGATTCTACATTGTCTTCTTGAAATTGAATATGCTCAACAATTCTTATGTTTTCTTTGAAACATGTGAGCAATCCATATTTATAATGGCTTGATATGCAATTAAATGTTTTGAACCTTTGTTGCAATATTTCTTGTTTCAAATGTGTTTCCTATAAACATAGAAGATCAACATCCATTAGATCATGCTCATTGAGGACATCATTGATATAAGTTTCTAGGTTGTGAGTGTTTATAGAGAAAACTGATGTGCATAAATGTCTATGCAAAGATTGATAATTGCAATCTCGTTCCCATTTTGCAAATTGTCGTAGACAATCCATTTCAGTTGCTATTTTCTGCTTGAATTTTAAATTTTCTTTCTTTAGTGGTTTTAATAGGAACAAGGATTGCATGTTTCTAATACGAGACAAAGCTGTATAGACTAATCCATGAGTTCGTATTCGAGTAGGATCAAATGCAAGGTTGTGTAGAGTGAGGCTTTGTGATCTATGGATTGTGCAAGCACATGCCAATTGAACAAGAAAATGTTTTCATATTTTGATATAACCTATTTTTTCTTGCACTGTTATTGGTTTTTTTATTCACAATATGGGGATCCAATCTTTGGAAATGCCTTCACTATAGAAGTGAGCCAATTTTTTTGCTTAATAATGCCCTATGTTTACATCGAAGGACTTGGTCCATATGACATCAATTTCAATTGTTTTTGTATAGGCTTTAATGATTCTGTCTGCTCTATTAACAAGGCCATCTTGTGAATCGTAATTTGCAGCATATATCTAAACTAACATGTTTAATGTTACAACTATATGTGAAGGAAACGTTGTTGTATGTAAATGGGAAAGGAACCATGGTTTTCTTCTTCTTGAACGATTGCATCGATAAAAATCTCATCTCCAGGAACAATTGACAACATTTTATTGTTGTGCAAAGTGACATATTTATTTTTATAAAAAAATAGGGGAAAGAAGGGTCAATAGGTGTAGGTCTAACACAATTTATGTTGAAATATTAAATCATCTTCTGTTTGAGTGTTTTTTCACATTCTATTCAATATTGAGATGAATTTCTCATCTGTCTAATGCATTGCAAAATGCAATTCATTTTTCTTGCCAAAATTCATATGGAACTAGTTGTTTGTTGAGAATAGGTAGTTCGAATATCAAGGAGACATGTCTAGGTTGTGCTTGATAGAGATCACCATAAAGAATGATGTCAACATTTCTGAAATATTTTTTTTGGACATGTTTTATGTTCCTCAATTGATCATCAATGCAAAACAAGAATTGACTTCAAAGTAGGGAAACGTCATCAATGAAAACTAGTCTCAATTCTTGGTAAAGTTTTTCGAGTGCATCCGATGTTTCATCGCTAAGTGGTGTGGGGGGGAGACTTGTTAAAAGGCATAAGTAGTACAGAGTGGAATGTTGTACCACCTACATTATATGCAACTTTGCTTGTTTTTGCCACTATCAAACCCTTTGGTTTCAAAGGATTACTTGAATGATGTGCATCATAAAGCCGCATGAGCATTTAAGATTAATTTTGATGTGAATGTTTTGCCAATTCCAACTCCTCCAGTCAAGAATAAATATAGTGTTTTGTACATGTACATACTCTTCTTCATTGCATTATCTTTGATAATTGCTTGTTGTTCTTTATTGAGCATTCTTCTTAGTTTGCGATATTCTACATTTGTGAGAAGAAATGGATGCTCTGATAAGTGGAATCTGATATTTAGTTGCCTTTTTCTTTCATGATGATGGGAATGTTGTAAAACTATTTCCAAGTCATATTTTTTGCTAATTTTTTAGTGGTTCTTTGCTTTTTCATTGTATTAGTGGGATCTACGGTTCTATTTTGGATGTCTTGAATGGCATTTTCTAAATCACCCCATAATGGGTTGATATTATAAGTGAAATTGGACTCATTTTTTTTATTATGTTTTCATGTAACATATAAGAAACTTCCCATGATAGAAAGTTTTGTTTCAATGTACTTTCACTTTTTTCAAATGGGACATATAGCAAAAGCTTTCTCTACAACAGTTTTCATATTCAGCGTGTTTTTTGTGTTTCACAAATTGTATGACCTTTGGTTTTTTTCCTTTTCGAAATGGGTATGCCATTTTTTTTGTAAATCGAAGAAAATTCATCAATGAATATATGTTTAATAGCATTAGGTCAATTGATATAATAATCAATAATGAAACTACACATGACATTTTCAAAGTTGTCATCTTCCTATTGTAGCAGGAATGATGGTTTGAGGATAAATGTGAATTCATCAATTGGTGTCGTGTTTATGAATATGGATTCTCGTCAACTATGATTCAATGGAAGAGAAAGTGTTATATGGAATGTTTGTTGAGTTGTGATCTGTTGGAGATTAAGAAAATCATTTCCCAATAAGCGTATCATTTCAAAAGCATTTAACTTTCTCTTTTCATGTTCCCTAATTATTCTTTTAAATGCATTTGTCATTGATTTGTCAACTTTTGTCACGTAAGAAATGCAATATGACGTAGCTGCATATGCATTAAGGACAAATTGGGCATGAATATTCACATTCCATAGCTCTGGCATATTCTTTGCAAAGATATTATTCCAAATGTGCGAGTTTTCGTTCCGATAAAATCATTGGTTTCTTCAATGTACTTTGTATTTCGAAGATGTGATTAGTTTCAATTAAATGCAATTCATCCAAAAACTCATAAAATGTGTTGTTGCTATCATATTGTTTCTTTCCAAGATTTTATTATTGAATTTTGATTTTTCATTTAATATCTCATCTACCAACCCAATTGGTTCAAGAACTTTTGTGCTTCTGATAGGTGGCATTAGGAAGTTGTATCTACAATGTGAGTTTTTTCTCCTTTTGCAACTTTTTATATGGTGGTGTTCATGTATTTTTGCAAGCTCTGGATCAAGGTGATATGTGTTACAAGTCAGGTAATTGTCAATGAATTTTTGAATGTCAGAGTTACTATTGAATCCATATATTGGTGCATTTTGTACCCATAATAGTCCATGTTCATGTTCAATTCCTCTATTTTGGAATTCAGTTACAAAGTAGTAATCAACTATCTCTCCGAAGAATGTTTTTTCTTTAGATATCAATTTTTTTAAGGCATTAATTCTATGCCTATGATAATGAGTACAAGTTACTGGATTCTTTCTTATGAGATAGTCGATGTTATAGTCTTCTATTGTTTCAATATTTTTTCTTTTTTTCCTGTTGCTTGTAATTTGGTCAATGTATTGACCAATGGAGTCCATCGATGTTCATCACTTGTAAATGTGACAAAGAATGTTGGTGGGCCTTGCTGACGTATCATGGCAAATATATTTTTCTTCATTTGTTGTAGGTAATCAGGAGCAATTCTTATGTGCTTAAAATCAATGTAACCAATGTCACTTTTAAGAATATTGTCAAAGTTTCGTTTGTATTTAACGTCTTTTGCTAGAAACTTTCTTTCTTTTATTTTCCCTTTTATGATTCTTATTGAAATGCATGCAAGGACTTTTTCAATTATTATTTGCAATGTTGTGAAAAGCAAATTTGTTGTGTGGTAAGAGTGGTGCATCAACTCCCATTGTGAAATTTTTTGGTAGCAAAATAGTTCTACAATGTCACCATCACGTCGGTCTCTACAAAAGAGGGTTGGAAATTTCATTTCTTCTGCATATTTGTCTCTAAAACTTCCAAGGGGACGTTGCCCTTCAGCGGGAGCAAGTCCAATCAGCTTGCCTTGTAAATCATGGATGCATTGAAATCCTATGTATTGTGCACCAATGTTTCAGTTGGCATTTCATTTTCTGAATCACTACTTGTTTGATTTTTGTCTTCAATGTCACTATTTTGAATTGGAGTATTTGAAGTAGTCGATTGTAGGATGCTATCCCAATATCTATTTATGTTTATGTTTTCAACTCTATAAAGGTGTCGAGAACATAGTTCCTTCAATGCTTTCATGACAGTATGCACACAAACTTTCCCTATTTGAAATTCATTTTTATATTGCAATCGTCTTTTGAATGCAATGAAAATTGTTGTTGTGTTTTCCATAGATTGTGGAAGTGCAGTTTGAACAATGTTTTTTTGGACAGGAACGTTGATGATCAATCCTTTTAAACCCATTTTTGATCGTTTGTGGCTCCATTGTCTTACTTGTGCGAATGCTATTCTTAATGCTACAAGACGTTATTCAAGTTCTGAGAGTGTGGGTATAAATGGCGATGGTTTGTTTCACCTAATGTTCGCACGTACAACAAATTGTGGCAATTTTCCATTTCGAAGTGCTCTTTTGCAAACCTAGCATATTACTTTCCTGGGCATATTTCTATGATTTTTAGATAAATTTACATATATTTGTCCAAAGTCTTTTCCAATCCTCTCCATATTCTTATCAAACTGCAATTGTTTACATATTGGAATTTTTTGCTCAGGTGTGTCCTCTATCTTGGCTAGGTAAATTATTATAGGGTTTTTCTTGGATAAGAAATTATGTTTATTCTGTGATTTTTGTTTGCATAAATTTTTATATTTTTTTGTTTGTAATCTAATAGTTGTTTTAATCTATGTACATTGACCCTATTATTTCTATTTTTTGTTATTGGCATAATACCATATTGCAACTTGTCTTCATGCGCATTTGCACTTTTTGACATAGGTTCAGGTTGCGTGTGGAATGACACTGTTTCTATTGGAAGAATTTAAAAGTGTACATTGCTTATGTTGCTATGTCCATCTATTGATAAAGGTGCATAATGGGTGTGAAATGCATCTATTTCAAACGACACTATATTGTATGTTTGACTTGAAAAGTTGTTGCATTAGTAGTAATTGGCAATGCTCCTAGTTACAAAGGACCATTCTTATATGTTTAATTTGAACAATTTCACTGCCCATTGCAAACAAAATGGCCTGCCTTCTATTCCACCTTTTTCATAGGGCATTTCCATATTGATAAGGTATGTTTGTCAATTTGCAACTTTTTTTTAGTTTTTATCACATCATTTAATAGATATTTTTGTAGACAATGCAATGCAGTGTTTGTATTACACATGATCGAATTGTAGGGTCACTGCACAATGTAAGGTCTTAAGGATTCTACATCAAAGTCAGGTTCAATCAAATGAAAAAGTGGAAAGAACATGTTATCTCCAAAAATGGATAACGTGTTTGTTGCTTTATGTAATCTATGGCCTTCCATTTTATCATTCATTATTTCTCAATAGATTTGTAGATCTTTGCAAGAAGGAGAAACGTATTCATTGCATATTACAATTGATTGAGCTATTTTTTTGTACAACAATAGTTCAGAGTGCCCATTAAAGGGGTTGTGATCATGGAACAATATATGCAATGAATTTGTTGTTTTGTTTGAATTGAATAGAAAATACCCTTTTTTTTTGTTAATGAACAATCCCTATTGATAAATTCAATCATTTGGCTAGCCAGCGTATGCAAAATGTGTCTCCCCATAGTCCTTGTTCATTCTCAATAAGGCCATTTGAAGCGGGAAGATGCATTCTTCGCAAATATGTTTCGACGTCACAAATTCCACATAGCTAATACAGGAAATCAGGCGCTAGCTCGTAATTAAATGAGTCGAGTGCTTCTGTGTGACCTTGTTCAAGGCACATCAAGAAGTGGTCTATTGTTCCATTTTGCAATTAAGTGGACATATATCGAAAATGCAGAACGACTTCAAGTGCACTGAAAAGGAAATTGCCTGGAATGTATGAAAATGCTTCAAGTCTAAGAAGATTGTTGGTGTTCAAGACATCATCAATAGTGGCATCATTGTCACATTGCTTTTTCGTTTGTATCTATCAACATCAATTATTTCAGACATGTTTATGTCGTTATTTTGTGAATGCTTTTGTTTAAATTGGCTAGATAAATGCAATTGGCTTGTTATTGCAAGATTGGGAAATTTGGAACAGGATAGTGAAGTTGTATTTGCAATGAAATAGAACCGGGAACAAAGTGCAATACAACGTGCAACTAACTTGACATTCTTACTTGCACGTATTTGCAAGGAAACTCTACAAAATAATACAATGAAGTTTCCATATAATTTTCCATATGTGGAACCAATAGCTTATGACATACAACGAAAGCATGAGGGAACCTAAAGAAAGTAAAATGATGACAAATGAATGCACTAACCCTGACATGGTTTCTCATTTTCATTTGCAGTCTCTTATTGCATCTTAAAAGAATTACATTATTGGGTACCAAAGGATCTTGAAATTGTTTCTTTCACCGTCATTGCGATGGAAACAGATCGTGAAAGTCAAGAAAGGATAAAGCATAGAATCTAAATGTTATACAAATCATTTCATACATTACAAGATTGTAAGGAAATTCAAGTTTTCCTATGGAATAACTACTTCTTGTTTTGTTGATCATTGTTGGTTGTATTTCTTGTTTCTTGTTCTGCTATTTATATGTATCTACAATAAAGACGGGCCATAGGAAATCACAAAAGCCATGTACTTTAGCAAACTATCGAGAAGAGAAACAATGTTGTTGACAAGAACTACAAGTTAAGTGAGATGGTTTTAATTCGCCTAAAACAAGACCTTGTAATAGCGTGATTACACATAATGTGTAGGCCATGAATATAGTTTTCAAGTGTTGTCTATGCTATATGAAAGTAATGTTAAAGTTTTTTAAAAGGAATTTAGTTTCAGTGTTGATTTAGTTTAAGTATTGAATTTAGTTTGACAACAGTAAGGCCAAACATTTCAGCTCACTGCATTGTAATTATTTTTAAAATATGCCATCAAAACAAATTCTTCATTCCAAAATATTAAATAAGGATACGTTAATGTATCAATTTGTTTATGCAAAAATAAAACATATACCATTTGCAATACAAAAGAAATCTTTTCCACCATCTTGATCCACACTAAAAGCAGGGAGACGAAAACTAAAACTGCAATCTTCTTACCATCTCTTCTTGTTCTAAATTAGATATGGTAAAATTCAACCGTTATTGACAACCAACCTTATGATTGTCTCATTAAGATGCATAAAATCACATACATAATAATGGACACAACAAGAGTACCACAACTAAACGATATCATCATACCTACTTCGTTGAACATGTAATCATGCCATACATAATTTGTCAAATTTTCCATGGGCTAAGAAAGTAAATATGGGAATTGTTTAAGAATTTAAAACTATTGTTAGAAACAAAGCAACAAGGAACTAAATTTCAATAAATAAAAGGCTTATCAGTTCTGGATTGTGGTATTCTCCATGCATATCGAGGAACATTTTTTATTTTTTGAATTGATATGTACATGTCATCTTCTAGGTTGAGGGACACTAAAAATTGATATTTGAACCCCGATTTGTAGGACATGACAAGCGTTTGCAACTAATGGTGTAAAGGTAGCCCAAAAAGTTCAAAGTAAAAGTATGTGACGAAAAAGGGCTACAAAGTGTGTCCAATAGAAGGAACTGCTGGTGGAGAAGCATGAATGATGGTGCAATCACAATTTTGGCACATAGGAAGAAAGAGCACAACGATATAAATAAAAAGAAAAAAAAAAAATTGGAGTGCGTGGATGATGCCAACATAAGCACAATAGTGAGAGTGCAGGATGAGCATTAAGAGGAGTGGACAAGTCGACTATGATAGGATAGTGCAAGGTAGATATCAACACATTGAAGGAAGTTGAAGGGTTTTAAAAGAGAATATGAAAGTTGAACTCTCAAATTTTCTTTATTAAACCAAGTCACAAACCTCTCATTAAACTTCAAAGGTAATTGCATTTTTGGTATCCCTTGCACAGTAGGAACATTAGACCAGGCCTTTGTTCTACATCAATAACCATCTGCAAAATTTGGATTTTTTAATGCGAATGGAGTTTTAGATATTTTTATAATTTGTTGGTCTCTTCAAGCATAACTTCAATTTTTTGTTTCATGTTTGCAAACATATTGGAGAGAAGGGTAAGCTGGTGGTAATAAAAGACTACGGCCATGTTCCTCAGTTGGAGAAAACCTGCACCGAGTTTAACCAGACTTTGCTCAAGTTTTTGCTCTTAGATGGAGAAACCCTGCACCGAGTTTAACCAGACTTTGCTCAAGTTTTTACTCTTAGATGGATAATTAAATGCGCAGAAGGTTGTGCAAATAGTTAAATGCACAGAAGATGGATACCATGAAGATGAATTTCAT
>APFE030442698.1:114336-130110 GCA_000404065.3 Pinus taeda | reverse complement strand
AGATGAAATCTCCAAACTTATTTTTTAAATAAAATAAATTTGATTTTAACTAAAACTTTTTACATTTTAATTAAATTGATTAATTAGCAAAATGTCATATGAAATGAATTATAGATTTTTGAGAATATGGTATTGTAACAAGGCATATTTACAAGTTAGAAATTTCAATGTTAAAAGCAAAGAAAAATTTCCATAATTAAAAATGTTGTTATATTTTTTTATGTTTTTTTAAACTTATATATGTTTATTATCCCTATGCCTGGATATAACATATTCAGTTTTACATTGACTTGCTATTAGTTTTTCTTTGACTAAAAGAATTTAAAATCTATCCAAAGTTTAACATTATGAAATTAAATTTATTATTTTTAAATAAATTTTATTTCTATTTATCTCAAATATAATTGGTTGAAATGTCTCCCCTCTTATTGTTTATTGATGGAAAGAATTGACTTTTGTGTACTATATTATTAATTAATATGTACTATATCACTAATTTTTTTTCTTCTAAGTAAAGACTAATTCTATTAATAAAAGTAAAAATACAACTACAATGCGGTTGAGACCTCAGAGGAGGTCCAAGACTATCCAGCAAGACAAACAAACTGTCCCAGGGTTGGGATTAACCAGATACAAAAGCCCAGGGCTATATAGAGAGAACTCGCCAGAGTGATAGACCTCAAAAAAGGACAGATGATAAGCTATGACCATACTATCTGAACTGCTCAGATATTCATGAGCAAAATTACAGAGCCAAAAACTTGAAACTATAACAGAACTACATGCCTGATGCAAAAAGACATTGAAAGAAGCCATATAGGCATAACAAAATGGACTGAAGAGCAGAGAGAGGAGCAGGGAAGTAGATATGGCCCAGGAGTCTTCAAGCAGCAGTATCATGTTCCAGAATTTCCTCCTCCATGGGGCAAGGATAGCCCATCCACGTGTCATCAACATTATCCTTAATCGCTGAACCGCTGCTCTGGAGGAGCTGCCAACTGCCGAATGCTATCAGAACCACTCGCCAGGTGAGCAGAGGTCGGGACATCCTGTTGATTCCCGTCTAGAAGCTTGGAGACATCAGTGTCATTTCCTCCAGTCTGCAAATCTCCACAATTGAACCCAAAACCAACATCTTCCCCATGCTGTGCGCTTTCTCCGTGAGACTGTGTTGTTGAGGTGTTCACTACAATAGTGGGCCGAGCTTCTTCCTCCGAGAAAATTACCGTAATGCTGGCCGAGAGAACAGGTTGATTGAGGCGACTGTGAAACGTGAATTGGGTGGTTTGAAAAGAGTTTTGCGGGAGAGGCGTGTGAGTATCTGAGGTAGGGGAAGCCAAAGCCAGAGGAATAACATGCGGAGGAGCAGGCTGAGAGCGCCCACGGCCTCCACGACTGCCACCTCGGTGATAGCTACCTCGACGACGCACCATTGTCAAAGTAACAAGGCAGCTTGGAGGGGATGAAGAGCAGGATGAAGCAAAGCAGATGCCGGTGTGAGGGTGCCTGAAACGCTTTAAGAACCAGACATTCAGTGCCACCTTCGAATCATTGCAAGGATGCGAAACCGGAGGCAGTCGAATGGAGGGAGGCCAAAGGTAAATATTAACACAGAGAGCTGAGGCAGCCATTAAAGGAATACCAGGTGAAATGTCTCGAACCCACTGCGCATTCAATTCCGCATGGAAATTGATCTGCCGGGACTTAATATAATCCATTTCCTTCCGTGTGAGGGCTTGGGTAGGTGTGATGTCCTGCCACTTGTTGTACCAGTTGCCGTCATAACGCAGAGCCATCATAAATATTGCGTTAATGCACCCGCATCCGGGTCATGTATTATATCACTAATTACTATGTGCAATAAATATAAATAATTTGAAAAATAACATTATATATTAATTACTATGTACCATAAATACAAATAGTTTGCAATTAAATTCAAAAAATCCATTTTCTCATTGGTGTTAAGTATTGAATAGACCATTTTCATGGGTTTTATTTTTTAATTTACAAAAAAAATAATTTAAAATATATAAATTTGAAAAATATGTAAAAATAACATGTGTACATTTTATTACAACTCTCATTATTTCAATCTATCCGTGATGACATGACATGTGTGCTATATTATGACCTTTATATTAAAACAATTCATATTCAATATTTAATAAATAATTTATTAACTTGTTATCATTTTCTTCAATGTTATTATATATATATATTATTTATATATATATATATATATATATATATAACTTTTATCTAGCAAAAATATGTTTAATTATATTAAAAATTAAGAAAAAAAGAAAAAATATATTCATACGACTCAAAGTAGAACTAGCGAAGCTAAGTTCTCAACAAAACACAAATAGATAAACAACTCAAGATGATCCCACTATCTAGCTTCTATCCCCTTCTATAGGCTTGATGGACTCTCTAGAAACATTATTTCATTGTTTACCCTCAAAAAATGAAGGTAAATACCATGGTATGATAGCATGGGAAAATACCACGGTAAATACCATGGGCAAATTCTGACCACTTTGATCATATCAAGATAAGGGAATATTACAAATCCTCTTGCCGAAAGATTGCTTTCCCTCAAGTAATTCACTTCAATCCATAGAAAAACAATGTGTATGTTGATATCAGGATCCCATACAAGCCAACGTGTTATCCCATGCCTCCATGCTAAATGATCCAGAATGGATCCTTTGATACCTGGATCCCAATGTCACCTAACTCCTGGGACCTGTGGGTTATGATACCATCTCAGCTCTCCAACACTTCCCGTGCCTAGGAGTCCAAGTTGCATTATGTGTTTGGCTAAGGGTATCCTCCTAGGAATCATCCAATCCATAGAGTTTGAAATCATAATCTATCACCTACCCATCTTGTGGGAGGGATCTAATGCATGAATTCCTGCACATGGAATAAGTCTACTATGTTGATGCTGCCCGATGCTCAACTTATGTTGCTCCACCTGGTCACCCAACATGATCCATTTGGTGAAATCTGCCCTACCCTCCCTAATGTATAAAGGTGGGTTTGTAGTATAGCAAGCCCTATCTATGTAATCTTGTAAAGGGATGCTCTGGAACTCCCAACTATATTCCTCCTACATTGTGAGGGACTTGAGACGTTCCACTACACTAGACCGTTTGGTCGCTGACTCGACACGTACCCCTATGAGCTCCTCAATTCTTATGTTCTCTTGTAAGATAGTGCCTCCAAATGTCTAGATCCCTACTTCAACATCATAAGATTTGTCTTGAAATGCGTGATCTTTCCCTAAAATTCCTCTACTAGAAATTCTAGTGCCCTACTGAATGTCTATGTACTTGTCTACACCAGATGCCCCATGACCACAACTTTAACTTGAGTCTTTCACTATCTCTCTTGGAATGGTTTGTCCTACACATTATGTTTGTCATTCTCCCCCTTATCATCATGCTCATCATGTCAGTTCACAACTGTTATATCCTAACTTAAGTTTCCCTAGCCTCCTCCATCTATAAGGATAATTTGTTATGCATCCCCTCCAATTGTCAAACATAGATGCATTGGTGGACTATTATCTATACTTTATTTCTCATATTCTTTATGGAGATCCCCATGGATACTTATGGACTCAGTTGTATAAGAGTCTACCTCATGATACCATTAGGTAGAATTTCCTCATGGACTTTCGAATGCTTGTAATCATGTAAGTCTCCCTAAATAATATCACACTACTACTCACCATCCTAAAAATCAATAGATCCAACTATATAAGACTCCCCTTGATCTTAATGAATCTCCTATTTTTTTTCCTTGTTTTCTCCTTCTTATCACATGGACATGAATGGTTAGGTTCCCAAGATCCCTTGCAAAAGAAGCATAGTCTTCTCCTTCTTAGTTCATTCTTGTTGCAGGATTTACTACCTTTAGTCTTCATTCCTCCATTAGTCGTTTTAAGCTCCTTCTTAGTCAACACCCTTGTGAGCAATTTTATGTTTTGTATGAAAAACTTCTCCACTAAATCATAGGGGGCTAGTGATACAATTAGTTCCTTCCTCCAAATGGTCAACAATTTGGGTCTTAGTATCTTGCAAATGTCGACATCTCCTTCTAAGAACAAGGTATGCAATATTTGCATGCTTATTTTGACACAATCTGGATGGAATGATGTAATGTTGTTGGAAAAGTTTTGTAATACCTAAAGGATTAAGTCGTCACATTCCATATTCAGCGTGACTGTGCCAAAGTTAAACTCTGCCATCAGTTCTAAGATTCTACACCACTTCTGAAAGGTAGGAAGCATGTGTTGTTCAACCCTTGAAGAGCTTATACTATCACCTGCAATATCTCTCTCATGACATCTTTACTGTAAGGTAGTAGTGGCGATGTTAAAGCTATGATCCTGTTGAGACAAGAAGCAACTGTGAGCCTAACTCTTCACAAGGATGCTCCCAGAGTTTGGGTTATATTAATGCAAGCATGGTTGGCTTGAGAGCCCAAATGAGTGTAGGAATGTATAGGGTAAGTTGCTCAGATAGAGCACCATAGGACACTGCTCACAAAAAGATCACAGATCAATACACTAGTATTCTTGACGTGGTTAAAACCCTCAAAGAGGGAAACAGTCTACACCATGAACCAATGCGACGACTTTAGGAAATTCATTAATAAAAGAAAGAAAATTTACATAAGCTTATCTCATGAACGATCACCTTACAAATGACCCTTCATGCTCTTTAGATAGAGATCATGGACCAATCGGGTGTTAAGCCATGGATCAAGTGTCGGTAAAAATGAGGAGAGAATGAACCGTCAGATCACTTCATGTCTAGAACATATCGTGACCATCATATTGTAAGTTACAAAAGTACATAGTAAAGAAACACACTTTACCAAACTCTGCACTAGACCAAGTTATACTTAACTATTTCCTATGTGTCAGAATATCCTAACATCCCCCCTTGAGAACAACTTGGGATAGGATTGAAGGATGTACAAATATGACACAATAGGAGAAGGAAGGAGGAATTAGAGCCTATCACCCCTTAGTGACAACTTCCTGAACTCCAACCATAAATCAATGTTTAGAAAACTTTGCCTTTGTGAGATCTTTTGTAAAGATGTCTACAACTTGATCATCAGTTGAACAATATTGCACTTCAAAAACATGGTCATGAATGAGTTTTCTAATGAAGTGCATGTGTAGTTCAATGTGTTTTTTGCACTGTTGTTGGACTGGATCTTTACATAGTTGAATGGAACTTTGATTATGACATCAAATTGTAGTCGGATGCTGCTACTGAAAGCCAAACTCTTACAGGATTTGATGAAGCCACATGGCTTCCTTACTAGCTTCTATGGCACCACGATACTCTACTTCTACTGAAGAAAGAGAAATGCCACTTTTTTTCTTCCAAACCCATGTAATAGGTCTAGAACCAAGAGTGAAGACATAACCTGTAGTAGAATTCTCATCATTAGGGTCACCAACCCAATCAGAATCAGTGAAACCAACCAATACAAGGGATGCTTCTGCACTGTAATGAATCCCAAACTAAACTATAACTGGAACATAATGAAGTGTTCATTTAGTTGCCTTCTAATGATTTTCATGTGGGTTTTGCATAAACCGAGCAATAAGGCCAACAATAAAGGAAAGTTCAGGACGAGTATGGGTCAGATACAAAAGTTTTCCTACAAGTTGATGGTATAAGGTAGCATCAACTTTAGGGGAAGTACAAGTGACTGAAAGTTTGGCTCCAGACTGAAAGGGAGAAGGGGTTGGATTAAAATATTCCATGCGAAAATGGCATAGAAGATCACAAGCATACATGGATTGGGAAAGGGAAACACCTTCCTTGGTTTGCAAGACTTGAAGACGAAGAAAATAATGCAAGTGTCCTAAGTATGTCATTTCAAACTTCTTTTTAAGGCTAGAATTCACATGGTTTATAAGGTTGGGATCGCTATCAGTAAGGATAATATCATCAACATAAAGAACAAGAATGATAGGATACTTACCCACTTTCTTGGTGTAGACAGTATTATCAGAATGACACCTAGAAAAGCCAGTATCTAAAAGAAAGTTATCCATTTTGGCATACCGAGCTCGAGGGGCTTGCTTGAGACCATAAATGGATTTCTTAAGCTGGCATACAAGGCTAGAATCTGTTTTTATAAAGCCAGGAGGTTGTTCCATATAAATTTATTCATGTAAGTCCCCATGCAAAAAGGTAGATTTAGCATCCATCTGATGGACTTCCCGTTTGAAAGAGGCGGCAAGGGAAAGAACAAGGTGGATAGAGTTCATTTTGGAAACAACAGAGAAGGTTTCAATATATTTAATGCCTTCAACTTGTGAAAAAGCCTTAGCAACAATACGAGCTTTATGTTTATCAACTTTTCCATCTGGTCCATACTTGGTCCTGTAAACCCATTTGCATCTAACAAGTTTTCGTCCCTTTGGAAGAGGAACAAGATCCCATGTAGCATTTGCTAGTAATGAGTGATATTCTTCATTCATATTTGTGTCCCAATTTGGATGGCCTAAAGCGTCTGCAAAGGTTTCAGGATCATAATTCGTTGAAGATTGAGCAAGTAAGGAAGAGGTTCTATCGAACTGAGAATGTGTATGTTGATGATCTATAGGATCACCTGCTGCATCCCGAGTAGCACAGACCCATTTTGGAAGCTGAGGAGCTAAAGGAGGATGCTGAGAAGGTGGGGGAGGATTTTCATCCTCGTTGTCATCATCTGAAGAAGAAATATTTTCAGAATTAGAAGGGATAGAGAGAGTTGGCACATCTTTCGAACTAGGCTCATAAGCCGATATATTTTTGGCAAAATTTGCATCTCTTCTAATGATAACATTTTTGGACTTAAGTGGAATAAGTCTATATATCCTTTGACATCTTCAGAATATCCAACAAAAATACATTTTTCACTCTTAGATTCTAAAGCTTTATGTTTCTCATTTGGAATATGGACCCATGCTTCACTTCTAAAAACATGAAAGTGACTTACATCTAGCTTAATTGAGCTCCATGCTTCTAATGGAGTGATATTATTTAAAACATTAGTATGAGTGTGATTTACTATGTAATTTGCACAGTTAATTGCTTTTGCCTAAAAATTAAGACTAAGTCCTTTATATTGAAGCATACAATTAGCCATTTCCTTTAAGGTGTGATTCCTCCTTTCAGCTACACCATTTTTTTGTGGAGTATATGGAACAATATGTTGCATTTAAATTCCATGCTTAGTGCAAAATTTGATGAATTTGTTGTTAACATATTCTCCACCATTATCAGATTTTAGCTTAAGAATTTGATGTCCAGATTGTTTCTCAACAAAGGCCTTAAAGGCCAAGAACATGTTAAATACTTCACTCTTGAGTTTCAAGAAGTATAGCAAAGTGTGTATGGAGAAATCATCAATGAAAGTTAAGAATACTTATAGCTAGAGAATGAAACAACAGGAAGTGGACCACATAAATCACTATGCATAAGCTGTAAAGGGGTTGAGGCGTGCCAAGAGGCACATTTTTCAAAGCTATCCCGATGATGTTTTTTGAGTACACATCTAGAACAAACATTATCTCTGCAAGATACCATAGGAAGATCTGTCACCATATTTTATTTACATAGATTTTTAGGGGAGCGATAGTTTAAGTGACCAAATCACTCATGCCAAAGTGTGCTCATTTCATCATTATAGTAACAAATACCGAGGGAATATTTGATGACCCAAAGTTATTAAACGTATACGACCTTTTAGAATCAATAGCAATATCAGTAGCTAAAATCTGTCTAGGATCTCTTAGGCCTTTAATTACAACATCGTGAGGTGAAAATTCAATGGTTTTACCTTCACCTAAATGAGTTATCTAATATACAATAGAAGGTTGCAAGCTAAGGTTGGAACACATAATACATCATTAAATTGATCATTGTCTAAATGAATAGCTCCAGTCCCTACAACACTAAGAGATCTATCATCACCAACATATATATTTTTGGTGTTACAATCATTTAAATAAGAAAAGATGGCTTTGTTTTTGGCCATGTGGTAAAAAGCTCCAGAATCAATGAGCCACTCATGAAAATGAGAAGACAAAGATACGTTTAGTGCATAACGAGACCGAGATGCTTGACAACCACATGCAGAAAGTGTTATTCCTAAAGATGAAGTTGAAGTTGAAGAGTGCTCCAAATGGATGTTATGCTTCTTCATTGTTCCTTCGAAGGCTTCCATCTTCATAAAGCATTTAGATTCTACGTGGCCCTCTCAATTACAAAAGTTGCAATGTCTATCAGTCTTCTACCCTTTGTTTTTATTTTCCTTATCATTTTGTTGAATTGATTTTTCATTTTTAGACTGAAATTGCTCAGGACCCTTGTTTGGTTTGGGACCATTCCTTTTAGGATATTGCTTCTTAGGATTCTTTGAATTTGGTTGTTGCTGGGCGGCTAAGGCTTTCTTAGAAGAGTTTCCAAGATTAAGAAGACCAATATGTAAGAGTTTTTCTAGTTCTCTTATTGAAGAATCACAAAAGGAATCAAAATAGGGGGACTTCTAGTCTTGTCCTTGAGAAATAAAGGCTTCTCTAGTAGAATGGAAGGTGGAACAAACACATAGTAGGTTGGTCCCAACTTAGTAAGAATGGAATAGATAAGGCTACCATCTTCTTTATTTACCTTAACACCTTCCAAGAAAAGTCTAAGGGTCTTGAACTTGGACAAAAAATCTTCAATGTAAGAAAAATTATTGGGGTCCAATGTAAGCAACTCATTTTCGAGTTGATGGGCTCTAATTTCTTTTTTAATTCCAAAATCTTTAGTGAGTTGTTTCATTGCTTTAAGGGGTATCAAGTTCTACGATATGGAATATAAGGTCTAGAGAAATAGGCATCCCTATGAACCCATGTGCTTGATCTTGCCTGTTTTCCCATTTGGCTACGTTATCTTCATCTTTAGGTTTAGTTTCTTTGCCTGAGGCTATTCTGTAAAGACCTTTACTTCAAAGTAAATCCAAAATGTAGGACTACCATTGGAAGTAGTTGGTGTTGTCAAGAATAACTTGGCATGGAATTTCAATTTTAATAGAATCTAAAGTTGTATATGCTAAAACTAAGTGTTCTAATGGAAAGATCTCAAAAAAATAGGCTGATTAGAAAAAAAACGGCTCTGAAAACAACTTTCGGATGAAGTTATGGCTTTTTGAAGAAAAATTGTTGAAGATGCCGATGAAGTGCATGAATGTGCAGAAGTGAATGATAATGTTATATTTAGAAACCCTCCACCCCCTCCCCCTCGCTTTCCAAACTTAATCTAATTAACTCACCTTAAAAAAAGATTTTTTATGTGATCCACTTTTATAAATAAGTGAAAGTTACTTGAAAAATATATTTTTGCCTACAAAACAAAAACCCACACAACCCAACACGAACATGCAAAAAAACCAAATCTTATGGCTTGAAGTTAACTTTTGTTGGAAACTAAATCTTTTTCTCAATGTTTCTGATTTTTTGAGATCACACTAAGGTGTGGCGGAAAAGAGCATACCATGAGAAAACTTCTTCCTTTCTATTTCTGATTTGCCCAGATCAAACAGAGTCATAGGGAAAAGAGCATACGTAGAAATGAAAGGTCTAGATCTGGTAATAAAAGACCGAGAGCTAAATAAACTGAAATAAACAGAGAGATGAATAACTAAAACTCCAAATAAAGACAGTATACCTCCATATCTTAAAAATGATGTAGTTAGGGCTACCAGAAATATTTTCGCTTGAAATGAAAGGGGTTCCTCATTGGAACAGATGCTCCTAACACAATAAAGAAGTCCTTTCAACCTAAAAGCAATAAAAAATAGTGGATCTAGGAAACGACAATCGAATGCAGTTGTACTAGCTTCAGATTTGGATCACCAACGGATGCAGCCCTCAAATAGCTCGATACCATATAGGATTTTATAGGGTAAGTTCCTTAGATAGAACACCAAAGGACACTTCTCATAAATAAATCACAGATTAATACACCAGTATTCTTGATGTGGTTAAAACCATCAAAGAGGGAAATAGTCCATGGCCTGAGCCAACCTGGCCACTTTAGACAATTTATTAATAAAAGAAAAGAAAATTTACATAAGCTTCTCTCATGAATGGTCATCCTACAAATGACCCTCCATGCTCTTTAAATAGAGATCATGGACCAATCAGGTGTTAAGCCACTGATCAAGTGTTGGTAATACCGAGGAGAGAATGAACTGTCAAATCACTTCATGTCTAGAACATATCGTGGCCATCAGATGTAAGTTACAGAATTACATAGTAAAGAAACACGCTTTACCTAACTATACACTATAGCAAGCTATACTTAACTATTTCCTATGTGTCGGAATATCCTAAAAATGAGTTTCTCCCATTTTGGATGCCCCACCCTAGATAGGCATGTGTCTAATTCCTCCAACTTATGAAGGTCTATGACTAAATTTGTTTAATTAAGATCCAAGTGTGAAGAGCTTAGCCCATCTTCCCTATAATTCCTTCACTTTCCATGGGTGCTTTGACTGCCAAATGACATGGAATCTTTTTGAGAATGTTATGTTGCTTGACCATTAATTTGGTCTAAGGAGGTATTGCTGCGTAAAGGACCACATGTTCTCACTAGTTCATCAAGAATTTTCTGGGTGTTTTCCAAGGTCTTTTTAAGACAACCTATTTTATCCCATACAAAAGCAAGAAAATATGAATGAATACACTAATTATTCATAGGGAGATCCTATCAATCATGCCTTCCCAAATGTTTTCAACAAATTTTGACCCAAAGTTATTATAGCCAGAAACTTAGAAATGATTCTCCCTTCACTTTTTTTTTTTCCAAAAACCCTTATGTCTCCAAATAAATATTGAACCCAAACTCAAAAGAAATAAACTCCTTATATCTCCAAACCCTAATAATAAAAAAATAACTACACAAATAGCTCACTTTCTTCTATACTTATTTATTTTAACCAATGGAGTTTTTGTTTCTTCATACCAATTTTGAATCAACTATTCCTATTTCCAACTCTCTCTATTCCCATTTCGACTCTCCCTAATTGAGACAAAAACACTCGAGGGATCATTCACACTACCCAAGGACCAATAAAATATATGTTGTGCCACTTCCAAGTACATCTCATACCGTTGATTTAGAAGACAATATGAATTTAATGTGCCCAAATCAAACAATTGGGTGATTTTTCAAATTCGTCTCACTAAATCGACAAAACATGGTACGATGACATAAACAGTGCGTTATTATTGTCTTCCAGTGAGTCGCCCTTCCTGGTCACCACAATGCCCTAATGTTGTCTGTCTCTCCCATTTTCTATTCAATCCAACGTTCAACGCTTGTCGTGTGACTATAAATTCCAGATAAACTGCAATAAGGTTTACCTTCAAATGAAGTTATGGAACAATCCCTTTGTATGTTAAGGGTCCATAAAAATCAATAAGCCTCCTCTTTGCTGCACAATGAAAATAATCCAGCTTGGATCGTTGAAGCTAGCTATGTTTAATTAGTCTAGCGTTGAATATATGATTTTCGACCTAATGATTCAGCTAATGATGGATCACAACAAGCTTTGACACCAGCGATGACTGAACAATCTCTTTTGGAATTGATATAGTAAGCTACAACCATGGAAATGATTTGATCTTCTAAAGAAAAAGCGTTGGAGCTGGTTAGGAAGCAATGTACCAGTTGTTTGAGCCTCTCTTGTAGATAGCGATTAAAAAGGGTGACCCGAGCCTTTTACCAAATAAGCAATTTTCTCCAATGATCTTGCAACATGTGGTAACTATAGAGTCTTTCATTAAGGATCAACAATAGTGCATGTGGCTTGGACAAGTCGAGTTGTACTATCTCACATAATATGTAATCACATTATTTGGATCGCTGCTCAGCCCTTCTCCCTAACCCACGACTATCACAATGGATCGCACAACCATTGATTCCAAACTACTGGATTAACACAACGCTATTATTATAATCGTTTGTGGACCTGGTCTCTGTCTATACTCGTTTTATCACTCTTAGATTTCCACATATAGAGCACACACCTTTGATTCCCCTATATGGTTTTCTTCATGACCAACATTTGCGATTGTGATCTAAGGATCTCTCCACACCAATTCTATGTGACAATGGTCAGTGTTGTATATGGATTCTTAGTGACCCCCTTGCTCTGTTGATCTTTCCATGCGTAGACCTAGGTCTTTATGCCCATTATCAATCGTTTCTTCTTTGTGGAAAAATCATGTACAAAATGGCCCCTTGATCCTATTGAGTGATAAGTTGAACATGTGCATAGCCTTGAATTTCTATTTAGATCTCAACGTGATCGGGTAGATATGAGGTTTCTTGACCAATTGCATAATCCTCGATGATGATAAGTATGGCCTATCAACCTTAAATACTATCTACAACGTTGATGCAGTCATTATGTACATAGTCCCTTGACTCTATCAAGAGATCTGCAAAATAAGGCCTCACAAAGATAGTTATCTTGGCCCTTTCACGGCTTGGCTCCTTCAAACAGCCTACCCAATTCATGGAGAGAATTTTCAGCTCTTTTTTTTTCCTCCACGATACATAGGGTGACACTTATAACGTTGATCTTATCTTTTTTGATACGAAATTAGTGTATGGCCTCCTAACTTGAAACCAACATATAAATTGCCTTTAACCCTATGTTGTTGTAGTTTATGGCTTCTCGGCCTTCAGATGTATGGTGTTTCCCCATTGTGTTCTATGTGATAGATGTGCGCAACCTCATGGTCTTCAAACGCTTGTGTGATGTATGGTCATGACCATTTGCTACAAGCAATGTGTGTATGACCTTATGGCCTTAAATAACGGAACAACGAATCAGAGTGTACAATAGCAAGGATTTAAGACATGGCCCCTAACAACATTTGATAATAAATCGTGGCCCTCTAAATTTGATAAGGGATCTATCTCCACTGGGAGGCTCAGATCTTGGTCTCTTGATGATCAGATTCTTATGACAATACCTAGATCCAATATTGAAACCTTTCACCTTAGCTAAATCACCTCCAAAAACAATTATGGAAAATAAGAGACCAACTAGGGTGATATAGAGTACCATCGAAGATGGAAAATGCCATCTAGAGTGTAAATAAATCTACTGAAGCTACAACAATATTTTTCAATCCTGCCTATAAAAATAAGATCTACTAACAAAACCCTTAGGATGGCAAGATGAACAACTCTGATAACACTATAAAGACAAGAAATAATCAATAGATCTGGCCCATTTAAGTGCTCTAATAAAAATACTTTCAACAAAACATTGAACACAAAGGGATATGGAAAATGTAACCCTTATGTCAATTAACATTTAGAAAATGAGACATTCCCAAATACAAGAAAAATAATGGATCCCCTGCCTTAGCATACACAACTTCTCAATGCACAAGAAAACAAAGACAATGAAGCACAAATGTGAACCCTGGATGGATCCACTAACAAAAGTCTTTGTGGGGTTTTCATCCTAGGATCAAACTGGAACTGGCCAAGCCGAGCTCTCAAGAAAACACAAATAGATAAAAAAACTCAGGATGATCCCACTGTCTAGTTTCTATCCCCTTTTATAGGTTTGATGGACTCTCTAGAAACCTTATATTGTTTTCCCTCGAAAAATGAAGTAAATACCATGGGACGATACCATGAAAAATTACTATAGTAAATTCCATGGATAGATTCTGTCCACTTTGACCATATCAATAAAAGGGAATATTACACGTAGGTCCTACCAGACTTGACCCCAAACTGCATTTTGTTACTTTCCTTGATATCTAATTTTGAAGGAAATTTGTGGTGCACAACATTTTCCATAGTTCCATATCTCCCAGACCCTCAAGTCCTTCAGATCTCTAGATCCTCTCCTTTAATGAGGATTAGTGTGAAATCCCATTGCAGCCCACAAAACTTCCATGCAATCACACCATCCATTATGACCTCCTCCAACTCACTCCTTCGTGTGTCTCATAGCCCCGTGACTTTAGCACATTATCTCATTCCACATAATACATGGTTCCATATAGAAATATGATGCATATCTAAGTTTTCATCCTTGTTACACACTCGAACCCCTCATATCTTAGATAACATGTCCAATCACTTCAACATTTGGCACCATGGATATTTCTAATGTGTGCTAACTCCTGGATTATTTCACCTAAAACTTAACATTCGGCTTCACCCAAGCAGGGCCCTCATTGAATATCGTTTCTCAACCCACTCAACTATAAAGCATCCTAACTAATTCAAATCTGACACATTTCCAAAATGCATAAATGTAGACTAGCCAAATCCTTGGATGTGTGGATACATCCCGTAGGTCCTATTATCACTCGAAGAAACTCTCCTAGGTTGTAGCTCGAAGATGCCTAGTAACATATAATATTCAATATTGTTCTCTGAATTATTGGGATGGATGATGATTTGGATCAAGCCAGATAACTGCTTCAACTCTGTTTTCACTCCAGACATGCATGAACACCCTCAGTTTGACAAAGCTTTAGATCATTAATACTTAATAGTTTATAGATTCAAGGGATAGATGGAGAATACTAACTGTACCAGCAGATACATACATAAACATACATGAATTTCTAGCTATAGGAAGTAAATGAAACTTGCAAATCTAATTTATCAACATAGAGATAAGATGACAATTATCTGGCATTAGACACAGAAGAAACATGAATAACCTATTCAATTGCAAATCCAATTTATCAATGTGGAGATAAGATGACAGTTATATGGCATTAGAAATAGAATAAATCATGAATAGAGTTATCCAAGTGCAATCTTAGAACATAAGAGAAATGTACATTGAACATGTAACAAAAAAAGAATCTTGTATTACTGAAATGAAGATGAGAATCTGCAAGGAACAGAGTATCTACAGTCTCCAGAAGTTGAACCCTTGTTCCTTCTAACTTTCAGCCATTTATAGGCTTTTACAATGCTCTCAGGTTCTCTAGGGCCTGAGATGTCTTAATCCATCTCCTCGGGCTTCTAACTGCTTGTAGACAAGCATGAGCACAGGGGCACCATTTCTAACAAACAAAATAACCAATTCTAGTCTCTTCGCTGCTCTGCCAGGTGGTTCGAATGTGATATGATGTTCCATGATTGGACGACTATCGGGCAGTGGAGGTGCTCGGATGATAACACCTAGGGACAGTTTCATTTGGGCGGAAATGGTTTCTATTGGGTGGTCATTGGGCAGTAAGCAGTAAAGGTTGGAGGTTGCCCGATGCCATTCATTGCACACCACGTAGCAATGGAGAGAGAGAGGAAACCACATTTATCAGGTGGGTATCCCTCTCACTTATTTCCCACGTGATATGCACGACAGCTGTTAGATATGGTGGGGGTGATCTAACAGTGAAGATTGATCGAGTAGGTCTCGTCGGTTGGGTGGAGTGCTGGCCATCAGATCGGTGAGGGGATTGACAGTGGAGGGACACAAGGGCACGGGAGTCCTCCAGGAATGTGCAAAGGGCGCGTATGGGCAAAAAGGTAAGGTTTTCGGGGGGTTTTTCGAGCATTAGTTCATGGGTTAATTTACGTAGGGCCTGTTAGGATATTCCAACACATAGGAATAGTTAAGTTCAACTTGGTCTAGTATAGAGTTAGGTTAGCGTTAGGTAAAGTGTGTTTCTTTACCGTTGTACATTTTGTAACTTACAATCCGACG
>APFE030442698.1:96979-107859 GCA_000404065.3 Pinus taeda | reverse complement strand
GTTGGCGCAGGCCGTGGACTGTTTCCCTCTCTAAGGGTTTTAACCACGTCAAAATACTGGTGTATTGATCTGTGATCTGTTTGTGAGCGGTGTCCTTCTGGTGTTCTGTCTGAGGAACTTACTCTGTAAATTCCTACAGGGCCAAGGTGAAAGTGGGTTTTGTTAGGATGTGAGGGTTGGGTTAGGATATGAGCGAATGAGAATGGGAGTGGAAGAGTGGGGAAAGTGGGGTGATGGCCCATGTGGGAACCTCTCCATGATAGCAAAATAGACCATTTCCTTCATTTAGCCTTCAAAATAGCAGCGTTGCACCTTAGGGATAACACTAGCTCCTTCTGGGGATGAAAGCCCCCCTGTGAGGTTTCAAGAACTGTAGACTATTTCCTTTCCAGTAATCAATCAAAACAAATATATCTCCTAGTGTTCCATTGGGCATGGAGTCTATTTTGAATAAAAGTAAAAACTGAAAAAACATATTTACAAAACGAAAGCTTTAAAGCCTTAAACGAAATAAAGTTTCAAAAATCACCCATTCACTAGGCTACCAAAAAAATCTCCTCCTTCTAGACTGTGCAGAAGAAAGGTGTTGTTCTACTGAATTTAAGCGATGACAAATGGACCTGTCCATAAGGAGTGAAACTTACCATGATTAACTTTCTTTTCCTTAAATGCATCCCATTTGAGAACCCAATCACCAACTTGGAAATTGCCCACTTTTGCTTTCCTGTCAAAGGTTTCTTTGATTTTCTTCTAATGAACTTTTGACATCTCCACCAGCTTCTCTCTAATTTGTTGTAGTTCAACGAGGTTATTCATTCTTATTACCATGTCATTCTATTTATCTTGTTCTTCTTTCAAGAATTTGGCCACAGGGAGAATCATCTGGATGGGGAAAACAACATCAATGCCATAAACCAGCTTAAATGGAGAGTTCCCTATGGAGTTTTTGATGGTAACTCTGTCAGCCCATAGTGCAAACTTCAACTTGGAATCCCAGCTCTTTTTGGTGTCCTTTGACAATTTTTTTATTATCCTCACCAGACTCTTGTTAGATGATTCTGCTAGGCCATTGCCTTGAGGATAATATGAGGTGGAATGCACCAATTGAATGCCCATGGATTCACACATGTCTACCAATTCTTTTTCCCTAAAAGTTGCTGCATTATCAGTGACTAGTTTGGTTGGGCAACCAAATATAGTGAAAATATTCTCATTCAAAAAATTTATGACAACCTGGTGTTTAACATTCTTAGTGGGTATAGAATCAATTCATTTGGTGAAATAATCAATGGCTTCTAAGATCCATTTATGTTGGCCACTGGAATGTGGATTAATCTCACGTACGATGTCCAAGCCCAACTATTAGAAGGGACCATTGACATGTACTGGCTTCAAGGGGAGAGATTTTAGCTACTGTCTTCCTGCAAACCTTTGACATTTGTCACAAAATTTCAAAAAAGAACACACATCAGAGAACAGAGTAGGCGAATAATACCCAGCTCTCAGGATCTTGTGAGTTATGGTTTTCGAATAATGATGCCCTCCACAGGTGTTATAATGGAACTGGTGCATGACTTCCACAGATTGTCCTTTGTCTAGACATCTCAAGAGGATTCTTGATGGGTCTTTCTAATAAAGCAGATTTTTATTAATGTAGAATTTGGCTGCTCTGATTTTAATGGCTTGGGCTTGACTTTAGCTAAGCCCTAGAGAGACTTATAGCTTTTGCAAAAAGTGAAATATGTTGGAATACCATTCATAGGTGGTTAGATTTTCAGCTAAAGACTGATTCTGATTTTGTTCTTTTGCTGCTTCCTTTGTCTGCTCATCACCTGAAATTGGACTCATGCAATCGATGTCTAACAAACTGCAATTTTCCTTAGCCATAAGTTTAGCCAAGCCCTAGCCTTTACAAGCTTAGTGGGCTTCACCTCTATGTTGAACTCTATGAACTTTGCAATCCATTTAGCTCTCTTTCCATCAATATCTCGCTAGATTAGTACAACTTTTACTGAGGCTGAAGGTACATATGCAACCACTTTGGAATGCAGAATATAAACTATGAATGCCTTCAAAGATTTTATGAGAGCATAACCTTGTTTTTTAATAAGGTCATACCTTAGTTTAGCATCCCTCAGCATTTTGCTAGAAAAGGCCACAAGGTGCTCTACACCTTCATCATTTTTTTGTAATAAAACTGCTACAAGTGTATCATAAGAGATGAAAGAGAAGATATAAAACTCTTTGGAGTAATCTAAACTTATTAGAGTGGGAGATTCCATGATAGCTTGTTTGATGGCTTCAAAAGAGCTTCTTGCAGCATCTGTCCATTTTATTTTTGATCCTTTCCTCAGCATGGAAGTGATGTGCTTCACTGGCTCTGCAAAGTTTGGAATGAACCTTCTGACAAAGTTAATCTTACCCAGGAAAGATTGAATGTCATTTTTTGACCTTGGGATGGTCAATGTCTAAATTGCTTGAACTCTGGTTGGATCAATCTTCACACCTTTAGCAGAAACGATATGTCCCAAAATTTTGCCTTCTTCTAGAGAAAACTGTGATTTCTTTGAGTTCACAGAAATTCCAAACTGTCTACACTTTAGAAACACCTTCTTCAAATGTTGTAAACGGTCCTTGTGATTGCTGGAAAAAACTATTATGTCATCAAGGTAAATAAGTACAAACTTGTCCTTCTCTCCCACAAAGGCTATGTCCACGGCCCTTTGAAAAGTAGCCCCAACATTCATCAGTCCGAAAGGCATCTTGGAGTACATGAAAGTGCCACAAAGAGTGGTGAAGGCATTCTTTTCCTGATCTTCTGGATGTACAACAATTTGATGTTAGATGATCCAAAAATAAAATTTTATCATAGGTTATAAAATTAGAATAAAATAATTATTAATTTAAGATATTAATTAATAATATTATTATTCTAGAATGTTTATTATTTAATGGAGACTTTAGAATTAAGCTATTGTTGTAACTAGATATGACTCTCCAAAAGTGTCGTATCTTAGGCTCTATTTAGGAGATTGTTAGCTAGTTGGTTTGAAATAGCATTTATTGTTAATTAGAGGTAGTTACGACATGAAGCTTATAAATAGCTCATTGCAAGAGTGTTTGGTTGTTCGTGTGTAAACTCTTGCAAAATCAATTATGTCATTTTTTTTTTTTTATTTTTATTTTTTTATTTTTTATTTTTTATTTTTTTCTGATTAATAAAATTACATGTCTGAGGATACTTCTGCCATTATTGTGGTATCAGAGCTCCAGTAATGCTGCAGTTGATGTGAAGAGGAGATTCCAGTTCTACAAGTTTGTGCAAAACTCCATTGATTTGCTCAGCATATGATTGAAACTGCCATCCCTCCCTCTGCTACTTGTTCTTCTTCACTTAAGCTCTGCACCAGTAATCGTACCCCTGGCAGAATCTATAAGAACCATTTCAACGCCAAAGAACTTGGGTCTAAAGCGTTTTGGACCAGAAATGAAAGCAAAGATTCATGCAGTACGGAGAATGATTCTGAATTTATCTACGTTGAGGCTGTCACGCAATACCGAAAATTGATTATAAATGATTGCAAGAGCGCTATGACAAATTCACATTTGGCAAGGCGAAATTATTCTACTCCTTAGTGTGAAGTACGTGTTCCTGAGTGGCTTCTCAGGTTTTTTGTTCTTCTCACACCAAATTTCTGCTACATGAGTATTAATTTAGGATATTAAACGTTTGCTAGTGGTCCTAGCAGAGGTGAAAATATTTCATGTGCAGATTTTTTAAAATAAAATGGCCCCATACCCAATTTGATTCTGAATCTCATGTCTCTGGTGCATTTTAGTTAAATATCGTTGCTTACCATGTTCAATTAAAATAATATAACTTGGAATTTTGTCAAAGCATGCGTATGCTAGTAGTCTTGCTCGGTTTGCTGCAAACCTTCGACCAGTTGTCTGGAAGATTGCAGATTAGAAGATAAGGAGAGCGCTCTTGCCATTTCCGCACGGGGTGTAATCAAACCAGTGGTTGCAGTTTGCAGTCAGTCAACCAGTGTTCCAACCAGTTTGTGTTCTAGCGTTTTAAGGTAATTTCCAATGTTCCAGTCAGCGTTAATGATTGGTGAAATTAAAAGTGGAGTTGGTAATTGGAGTTTTTTTTTTTAATTGTAATTGTGATTTGCAATTAAAATCATATTTTATTTGGAGGAATAAGATGAATGCGAGAGGAATGACTATGGTTTTATGACCATAAGTGAATGTTTTTTTTTTTTTTTTTAAAGGAGCTTCCGCATGTGTTGAAATTGCCCAGTGAGTGGATTTACTTGAAATGAAATTGGAGATGCATTTTTATATGCATAAAAGTGGTGAGATTGTGAGTTGAAAGGATGTTGTTTTGCTCTTTGTAATTGAAGAAATAAGGAGTGTTTTCATTTGTATTTGGAGTGATAAGGTGCATTACATTTTGTAAATTTGAAGAATATTTTGTGGAGATATAAGTGTCTTATTTTGTATTTGGAGTAATAAGGATTTTTATTTGTAATTTGTAAATTGGAGAGATAAGGTGTGTTGGGTAATTTGTTTTCAAGAAGATCTTTTTTCTTTTTCAATTAGGATCATCAAATTGTAACTCAGTAATTTTTCTTTGATGGGGGTAATTTTTTTTACCAGATCGTGCAAAAGCACCATTGTAAAAGTCAAATTTTGAAAGTTGCCTTGTAAAACTAGAGCCAAGTGCAAAGCTCTCTCAATTTTCTCTTGTTTTGACGACTATTTGAGGGTCAAGGCCAAGCCCTAATAGTTTGTTTTTTTTGCGTCGTGTATTGTTGTTGTGTTGCGCATCTTGATTTTTTTGGAGCTTGATTCGTGGTGTGAAGTCTTAACACTATAATGTCTAAGTTGATTAATTTGTTTTCTGATTCCGACAAACTTGAAGGCACAAAATCTTATAAAACATGGCATCGTCTCATCGAAAGCACTCCCATTTACAATGAATTATGGCAGGATATATGTGATGGAGATGTTAAGCTGAATAAACCCACAGATGCAGCTGCACTAGCAAAATGGAAAGTCAAGAATGCTAAAGCCTTAGCTCTTATTAAATATTCTGTGAATGATGAAATGTATGTCCATATAGAAAATGCTGCAGATGCATGGTCTGCTTTGAAAACTTTTAAAGACCTCTTTGATACTCAGCCTGAATCAAAGAAAGTTGATCTACAATTAAAATTGTTGCAACAAAAATTAACTAAAGGCGGTGATGTTCTTGAATATAACTCAAGTATTAAGAATATTAGGCAGGAAATTATTAATGTTGGTTTTCCCGCAATTGATGATAGCTTTATGGTCACAATTGGAATTGTTGGACTTCCTTCTTCCTACACGCATTTTTTCGAGACTCTACAAGTAACTGGGAAATTAGAGAAACTAAAGTTTGATGAACTCTGTGAAATGTTGACTCAACATGATGAAACTTTTGGGAAGAAGAAGAAAGTTGGTGAAGATGTTTTTCTCACAAAGGCCAGCACTAGTAAATCATCAGCAGATAGTTCTCGAGGCAGAGGCAGAGGGAATCAAAATCAAGCAGCAAATAATGTACAAAGTCGAGGTCGAAGCCAAAGCAGAGGAAACAATTTTAACAAAGGCAATAGTTCAGGAAGGAATAATTTTCAAGGTAGAGGAAACAACCAAGGAAGAAGAAATTTTCAAGGACAAGGAAATAATAATCAAGGTAGAGGATAATCTCAACATAGAATTCAATGTAGAGGCAGAGGATAATCTTTAGGAAGAGGAAAAGACTTAAGTCAAATTGTGTGTCAAAGATGTAACAAAGTTGACCATTATGTTGAAGATTGTCGAACTTCACTTAATGAAATCCCCAAGTTTCAACAGCACTCAATGCAATTTGCAAATGATCAAGATGAAGATACCTCAGAATATGTTTTTACTTCCTCACCTGTATCACAACTTTCATCCCATCTTACAAGTGATTATGAAGATGCCTGGATCTTGGATTCTGGCGCAACTTAGCACATGACTTGTCAACGTGATTTTTTCTGGAATTTTCAAGATTGCCACCTTAATTCCATTTTTCTTGCTAATGATACAAAACATACTCCTTATGGAAAAGGAGCAGTAAATTTTTTTCTCCCTGGCATTGGAGAAAAAATTATTTCCAATGTATGGTATGTACCAACATTTAAGAAAAATTTGCTCTCTTTAGTCACGATTCGACAAGCAGGACATCAGGTGATTATGGAAGATGGTTTAGTCAAGATTAATTCAGTCAAACAAAACTTGAAAATAGTCATGACAAGATATGAAGATGGAAAACTATTACGGATAAAAGGGACAGTTATTCCAAGGCATTTTGATTTTGCAGGGGCAGTGAGTACAGGTATTTCACCTGTAAGACTATGGCATGTAAGATATGGACATTTAAATTTTGAAAGTCTTTCTCAATTGCAGAAACAAGGAATGGTTAAATGACTTCCCACTTTCAAAAGAGAAAATGCAAAATGTGAAGCTTGCATTTATGGAAAACAAAGTTGAGAAAGTTTTCCAACAAGTTTATGGCGTACAAACAGGCGGCTACAACTAGTTCACAATGATGTTTGTGGTCCACTACAAACTTCATTTGGTGGTTGCAAATATTTCTTACTATTCATTGATGATTTCAGCAGAATGACTTGGGTTTACTTGAAGAAAAACTCAGAAGCATTTGATAAGTTCAAAATTTTTCGCCAACTTGTTGAAAATGAAGTCAAAGAAAAGATAGGTACACTCAGGACAGATAATGGGGGAGAATTCACCTCAAATGAATTCAAAACTTATTGCAGTGAAAATGGCATAAGACGACATATTACGAATGTTTACACTCCACAGCAAAATGGAGTAGTCGAGAGAATGAATCGCACTTTATTAGGAATGACGAGATCCATGTTAACTTTCAAGAGGTTAAGTCCAACATATTGGGCAGAAGCAATTCATACAACTATCTACTTAAGAAACAGATCTCCAACTGCTTCTTTAGATGGAATCACACCTTATGAATCTTGGTTTGATTCCAAACCTCGAGTTAAACATCTTAGAGTTTTTGGATCAGTATGTTATGCCTTAGTTCCAAAAGACAAACAAACTAAGCTTGACTCAAGAAGTTTAAAATGCACAATGATTGCCTATTCTGATGAGAAGAAATAGTATCGTCTTTTGACCAATGGAAAATTTATTGTGAGCATGGATGTAATTTTTGATGAAACTGAGAGTAAGAGTGCTGAAGAAATTGAAAATCTTCTTCACAAGTTAGAAACTAAAGAAAGTAAAAGAAATGGAAAAATGAAAAGTCAACCAACTTCACCAAATTGGTATGAACTTGATTTTCCTTCCTCTGAAGATGAGTCATCCAGTCCATCTACATCAACAACATCAACTGGGTCTTCTAGCAGTTCATCCACATCTCCAAGCAGCAATAGTTCTTCTGACCGTGATTCTCCACACTCTTCACCTGAACAACGAACATCAGTTTATATTAATCCTCTTTACAATGATGGAGACTTTACAAAAGCACAAAAAAGTGAGCACCAACTACCAAAATGGGCAGTTCAACTTTTTAAAGATGTAAAGCCTGATGAGCAGAATAAAGCAGGCACCAGAAGGGCACATAGAAGTGAAGGCAATTTTTCCTTGATAGCAATGATTTTATTGAACCTTCCACATACAAAGAAGCAGTTAAACATAAAGAATGGCAACATGCTATGGTTGAAGAATATCAAGCAGTAATTGATAACAACACTTGGAAACTTGCTGATTTTCCATCAAATTTTAAACCCATATGATGCAAATGGGTTTACAGAATTAAGTATAATCAAAAGAGAGAACTTGAAAAGTATAAAGCACGACTTGTCGCAAAAGGTTTTGTGCAGCAGGAAGGCATTGATTATGACAAAACTTTTGCTCCTACAACTAAATGGAACACCATCCGATTAACACATGCATTGGCCGCTCAGAAAGGATGGAAAGTTCATCAAATGGATGTGAAAAGTGCTTTTCTCAACAGGGATTTACAGGAAGCAATGTATATGACACAACCACTAGGTTTTGAAGTTGAAGGAAAAGAACATAAAGTCTACAAACTGATCAAGGCTTTATATGGATTAAAACAAGCTCCCCGCGCTTGGTATGGAAAGATGGATGAATACCTTAAGAAAGTTGGTTTTCAACAAAGTGAACCTGATGATACTTTGTATGTGCAACAACAGGGAAAATATCTGGTCATTCTTGTTATGTATGTAGATGATTTGATCATTACTGGCAACCATGATGATCATATTGCATAGGTGAAAAAGGCGTTACATGCAGGTTTTAAGATGACAGATTTGGGATTACTTCACTACTATCTTGGAGTTGAAGTCTTCCAACGTCCACATCATATTTTCATTTCTCAGAGTAAGTATGCAACAGAGGTTCTTCAACGATTTTCCATGTAGGATTGCAAGTCCGTTCTTACCCCCATGGAGCAAAACTTGAAACTTTCAAAATTTGAAGGGGGGGAAGGTGGACAGTACAACTCACAGACAGTTGATTGGCAGCTTGATTTATTTGACAAATACTCGTCCTGATCTATCTTATGCAGTCAGTATTCTTTCACGTTTTATGTAGGAACCACGAGACAGCCACTGGAATGCAACCAAAAGAGTTCTTCAATATATCCAAGGAACAAAAGATTTTGGTCTTCTTTACACAAAGACTAAAAATTTTGTACTTCGTGGATATTCCGATGCTGACTTTGCTGGGAGTATTGATGATTGAGCACCAACATCAGGTTATTTAATGAACGTGGGGTCAGCAGCAGTATCTTGGAGTTGTAAGAAACAAGCTACAATGGCCACTTCTTCCGCAAAAGCATAGTACATTTTAGCATGGGAAGCAGCATGTGAAATTGTTTGGTTGCGTAGAATTTTGCAGGACTTGGGCATTTCTCAGGCAGAAGCTACATCATTATTCATTGACAACCAGTCAGCCATCAAACTTGCCAAGAACCCAGTTTTTCATTCAAAGACAAAGCATGGGGACACCAAGTATCATCATATCAGATCTCTCATTGCCAAAGATGTCCTCAAGCCAGTTTATTGTCCTTCCGAAGATCAGATCTCCGACATTTTCATAAAATCCCTTGGAAAAATAAATTTTACTAAGTTCAGGGATGAACTTAGTATCTGTTGTAATGTATCTTTGGATCATAAGGGGGAATGTTAGATGATCCAAAAATACAACTTTATCATAGGTTATAAAATTAGAATAAAATAATTATTAATTTAAGATATTAAATTAATAATTATTATTCTAAAATGTTTAATTATTTAATGGAGACTTCTAGAATTAGCATATTGTTGTAACTAGATATGGCTCTCCAAATGTGTTTTATCTTAGGCTCTATTTTAGGAGAATTGTTAGCTAGTTGGTTTGAATAGCATTTATTGTAAATGGACACTTGTTATTTAATAAGTGATCCATAATAAGAGGTAGTTAGGACATGGAGCTTATAAATAGCTCATTGCAAGAGTGTTTGGTTGTTTGGGTGTAAACTCTTGCAAAATCAATTATGTAATTATTTTTTTCTGATTAATAAAATTACGTGTCTAAGGACACTTCTGCCATTATCTGATTGTAACCTAGAAACCCATCTAAGAAAGACATGACTCTAGCCCCTGGAACATTTTGCAGCAAGTGTTCCATCTTAGGCAGGGGGAAGTTGTCTTTTCTAGAGCACTTGTTCATATTCCTGAAGTCAACGCAAAGCCTTATTTCTGCATTCTTCTTTCTAACTACCACGAGGTTAGCTATCCACTTTCAATACCTTAGGGGAACAATGATCTTGGGATCCAACAGTTTATTAATTTCCTTTTCAATCAAAGGCAGTAAGCAAGGATTGATAGGTCTTAACTTCTGCTTAAAAGGGATGATGTCCTTCTCTAGTGGAATCTTATGCTGAATGATGTTTGTTTCATAGGTCTTAAGATCATTGTACTACTAGACAAAGATATAAGCAAATTGCTTCATCATGGCACAATACTCAGAACTTTGGGTAACAGACAAGTTGGTGGACATATTTATGTACTCTGGATGATCTGGGCTCCCAATATTATGTCTATGAACTGCATACTCATTTTATTTTTTGGCGGGCTTATAAGGTACATCATTATGATCAAACAAATTCTCTAGGGGCACCAATCCTTTGGGTATATGGTTACTAGGTAGCTATACAATGTTATCCTGGCCAATCTTGTTCTTTAGCTCAGATTGGTTGCATTCTTCAATGGTTTTGTTTTCTTGGTCAATGTGTAGCTCAAAAAATTCGTCAATGACTTGTAAAAACCTATTAATCTCATCATCATCTTCAAGAACTTTTAGTATTTGACATTGTGAGGGAGAGATGATCTATATTTCACCTGAACTTCATAAGTCAATTTACGAGGAAAAGGAGGAATAAATGTGCTAGTAGACACAACTAAGGAATCAGCAAGTTGGTTCTTCATTTTAGGGATGTAAGAAATGTTGAAACTATTAAAAGAACCCTTGGGCTTCCATACCTCATCTTTGTATGCTTTCAGCCTTGGATGCTTTGCTTGGAAAGTTTTGTTCACCTACTGAATGATAAGGTCTGCATCTCCAAACACCTTTAGACCTTTGATGCCCATTTCTTTAGCAACATTTAAGCCCAATATCAAAGTTTCGTACTCTCCTACGTTATTGGTGACCTGAAAAGTTAACATGAAAAATAAATGAATGCATTTTTGTGTGGGGGATACAAGGACTACACCTGCCCCTGCAGCTTCTTTAGAGCAAGCTCCATCAAAGAACATGTCCCAAATTTGTGGGCCTTCTTC